>JARGYA010000243.1:0-205881 GCA_029204335.1 Mycena vulgaris
TCGCCCGTCTGGCTCACGCGGGAAACATCATCGAGATCAACACAAATAATTGGCGGTGGACGTTAGTTATGTAAACGATACAAATTTCTTGTTCGAGAGCTTGCTGCCATCGGTGCTCATCGTTATCGTTGAAAACCAGCAGGTTTGCGTGTGCTCGATGACCGCGGTTCGAACGCTTGTAGCATAAGCAGGAACGAGAGCGTCTTCGAATTTCGTGCGGCTGGTAACTTTGTAGTTCCATTGGCTGACGGTTTTAACAAAATGCGTGAACTCCTCCCTCCCAATAACGTGGGGCGGGATGCCACAACAGATAAATAGCTCCATGGGCACGACATTAGAGGGGTTGCGCACAGCCATTCGAGCCATTGAATGGCTTCCGAATTCCTTCGATGCGAGTAATTCAATCCGGGTCTCTTTCAGGACCAATAGAGGGCCCCTTTGGCATGAATGGTATGTACTCAAAGTTGGGAAATGCAGGGAGACTGTATCGAAAATCACAAGTTTTGTCAGCCATTAGCCATTGAATGGCTGCTGCGCAACCTCTCTACTGGCTTTCTGCTCAAGACTTTTGCGGCCCTCCGTGCGGTATTGGTAAGAGCAGTGGGCTGAGAACTGCTGGGCTCGCGCGCTGTTCCCCGGGGTGTCGATGCCGGGGTGGATGTCTGAGAAAGGAGCGTGCGTCGTCGCCGCCGTGCCAGCAGTTGGTGAAAACCGAACTAAATGTCACATCATTTAAGCGCACTGATCGTGACAGAAGCCGGACGGCACACGCCAAAATATTGCTCAATATTAGGGCCGCGGAGAAACCCAGATTTATTTTTCTCGTGGTTTTTAAGATGTGTAAATAGCCCTATTACGAGGTCTAAGCTTGGATTGGCCTAGTGGGTGAGCCTGGTAAACTCTGGACGAAACGCGGTTATCGGGGACAGACCCGCGATCACCAGTACCAAAAGGGGAAGTCCGCGGACATTATATGGTTTTGCGTTGACATTCCGCCACAGAAGCATCTCCCAATGAGGGAGTTTGATGGCGGATCAATTACGGCTGCCAAACCAGCCCATCAGAATGCACTTGCCAGCCACCCCGACCATCCTTTCCTCTTCCCTCCATGCTCGCTGCTCGCCACCCCGCCATCCGTCCTCGCTCGCCCGTCCTCGTACCCACCGCCCCTCCTGAGCTCAAGCATGCCATTGGCGACACCTACGCGCCGCTGCGCTTGCCCTAACTCCGGATATCCGCCGTACCAGCCCGCTTCGACTGGTTAGAGTTAGGATAGGTATCAGATAGAAAGCGCTAACGAGGCTTTAGTGTGCCGACCTGAGATGGACCGGTTCGGGGGACCCCCCGAGCGCAGCAAGGGAGGGGAGGGACATCTAATGGTCGGTCCCCTTCGCGCACACGAAGAAACTCAGATCCCATACGTAGCAATAAAATTATATCCCCCCCATTTTTTTCGAAAATTTGACCTGTATGTACCTCCATGTACGTGTTCTCTACTTGGCACTATCTGTGGTCTTCGTGTGCCGCGGTGCCGAAGATGTAATGATGCCGCACTGCCCCCATCAAATTGCCTTTCCGGGACGTGCTTCTGTGGCGGAATGTAAACAACTGCTTCTCTTCCACTGTGCCATGTTGCTCCAAGGGCTCGGACGACTCTTCCATTCGTCCGAGTGGCACCCACATGTCTCGTTAATACTCTTATTGCATGCTGCATGAACACGCACGGTAACAGTCATGACAGGCAAACTGTGTCGACGTAATAAATATAGCCGCAAGCGGCACTAGTACTCCGTTGGGAGTCTCAAGCGGAGATTGCAAGGAGGCTTGTTTGAGAGTTTAAAACAGCTTTGCTATGGGAAGTCAAAAGTGCTGACCTGGGATATGATTTAGGTCATTAACAGCGGGCAGAAAATAAACTGCAAGGATAGGGGCGAGATTACGATCAAATGATCTGAGAAGAGTCTCACCCGATTTTCTCAACCCTGCAAGATGCAAGGCCACTGATGGGTGAAAGTATGGGATATGGGATACCCGGGAAAACATCAAACCGGCGGCACAAGCGGTAACATTACCGATGTCAAGCAACGGTTGCCGCCAAGTGATGTGGCTTGTCTCTTCCTTCTCTTCCTCTCTCTTTGCTGGCTTAGCCTTTGGGCCGTTGCTGCAGGATTGGGTAGACTGTCCTGGCTCCACCTTAGGGTGATATGCTGTTCAGTGCTTCGACACCCATGCCACTGTCCCCTAGTCTTTGACACTGGGGCATGCGCACTGGCCTGCCCATCCCCAGTCATCACTCGAGTGACCCTTGCCGCCATAACCTAACCTAACCCTCATCCATAGTGGGGATTTCAGCTGTTGGTATCACGCTACGTGGCAGAGGGGTAGAAGAAAGCTTACGAAGCTTCCGCTCCGACTCCCGCTAGTGCTTGGCGTACGCTCGCGTGGCACAGACGGGGCACCGATGCCGACGTTGCCGCTCGTGTTGCTATTCTTTCCACGCGCTCGGTGCACCCCCTGTACGCCTCGGGTTCTTTGCAACACTCACCCTGCTCAAAAAACGACCCACTCAGCGAGCTCCGCGAGAGCGTATTGCTCTTGAATGCTACATATATTCATATCACTGCTGCCGCTCCCCACACTAAGCCGAATCGGCACCGCCTTCATGTCCTCCCATTCCCGTGCCGCTCGCTTGGCAGTGGGCGCACCCCGCAGGGATACACATACGCATCTTCCCCTTGCGTTCCCGTACCCACGCTCCCCGCGCACGAGCGGTGACGGCACCGATGCGGGTGAGCTTTGTATCGGAAGGGATGCCTTCATGCCCGAGGGTGATGTCGCCCCCCGCTCCTTAGGAGCATAGATCTATCCATCACATTCCCTCCTTCCCCATTCGACTCGTGTCTGTGCCCCGGCGCGACGTGCACACCCACGATACAGCACCGACCCTGACGATGACTGCAACTTGCTGAAGGTGCAATACAGCGGCACGTCGCTGGTGGTGCGGTACGGTTACGAGAGGGAAGGGGAACGGAGAGCGTCCAGCGTGTCTGTAAAGGAAAAGAAGGGAAAGATATGAAGGAAGAAAGAAAGACGAGACTCACAGCCTGGATGTGTTATTCCCAGGAATACATAGGTACTCGTGGGCAAGTGGCGCCGTGCCCGCCTCTGGCGCGGGTGATCCCCCGAAACCAAGTGTTGTCTCTCCATCCACACCAGCCCTCATCCCAGCCAACTGTCGCCTCCACATCGCACTCCGGCCGCAACCTCACCATTATTAATTCGCCACTCCGTTCTGTGGTACAAAGCCTGTGCTGTGTTTTGGGCATAGCCACCCGTTTTGTACCACGGAACGGAGTGGTGAATTAATAGATCATGAAGCACGAGTTGCACAGTTTCCCAGCCTGAGGGTTGGTGGCTTGGATTATGAGCCGAATATCGCCAGGAGTTGGGGCATGAGCGGCACCGGGGGTAATCCAGATATCGTTCTGGCACTGCCCGGGCTTACACAGCCCCGTCGATCCAATAAATCGGTATGGCATTGGGTTGGGTATGTATAGCCAGGTCTCAGTATTTAACCTAGTCTTGAGGCGGCTGAATCTCGTCATTCCGTCGGCAGGCCGAGCTGAAAGAAGACTAAAGATTCTACATCCATGGGCCACGATTGGCAGCCAAAATTAGGGTTGTCGCTGGCGGCATTTTCTCGGTTGATCATTCCGGACCGGACGTGCAACGGTATTTATACATATTTGGTGACGTGGCACCTCCGACAACGAACCATCATGTCGAGTACGGTAAGTACCGTCCCTTCCACACTATCACATCTAAAATATCTACCAGCCACATTGCGCTGTTCCCGCGGTTGTCGCTGCCATCTACCCCGACGCCAGCGCTGCACAGCAGCTTGAGATCTTCCAGAATTGCGCGGAGCATGCAGGGCCTGAGGTGGCAGAGAGATTTTTCCAAGAGTGCCTGGCCACCATTCGGAGCGGTATTGTGTTTGGAGTACGTCCCCCCCCCCCCCAACTTTTTTTTTTCTTTGTTGGCGAACCAACCGAATTTTCTAGGCTCCCGTCCCCCCGCCTGGCGTGGAACTCCGAAGGGTCAACCTCGAGCACCTCCAAATTTTCTATCATTCTACGTTTCCTGAAGATCTTCAGGGTTCCAACCCCTTCACCTGGAACTTCTACATTGGATTACGCGGCAAAGGGCCTGAATCTATTATAAAGGACTTGGGTCCAGCGGGTATCGCCGTCACAATTGTGGGTTTGACTGGAAAATGGGAGGCGTGTAACGTCCTAACCGTTATGGAACGTACGCGCGCGCGAATTTCGTATACCGGCCGTCGCCCATTCATCCGCGAGATCGAGTTTCCAGCTGACCCACGGGCCCCCCCCTGTTCTTCAACTAGTGTAGCGTGTTATGTATCACTATTTTTTGTGTGTTTTGTCTTTGTTTTCGTTTTTGCTATCCATGCTGTTTTCGTTTTTGCTATCAATGCTGTTTGCTTGGTTCTCCTTACCTGCGTAAGCATGTGTAGACAAATGATCACCAACCGTGTCTACGCTGCGGAAACTTGAAAGCCGAGGTTAACATACAAATATTCTTATGTCTGTGTCTAAGCGTGTAGTGAGAACCGCTGACTACGAGGCCCGGAATGCAGTCTTCACGAGCTTTGAGTGAACATTATTGTTGCGTCTGTTTATAAGATACTCAGATAGTGGCTGCCGCAACATGGTTTGAACACTGTCAAAACACTGTTATCGATGGATTCGGGTTGAAATCGTTGAAACCACCTGTTCGGTCAAAGGACGCAGTCGACTACTACTTGGATGTCATTTCATAGACCCGAAGATTTGGATCAAGTGACCTGGTAAACCTTTCAAACACCCTTGTGTCGGAGACTTTGATGTTCGACGAAGCACTCCGACATTGCCGCGTAAGAGTTTGAATGTGCTATGCTAATTACAAAGTGCTACAGACTGCAGACCACACTTCACATGTCGGCACTATGGATATGTTTATGCACACATGTCACAAAAGGTGTCCCAGGAAGCTTGAACTTTGTCATTCTTTCTTTTTCTAGCCGAGGAACATCTGACCGAACGCAAGATAGGCCCGGATGGTCTAACTGGGACAAGCTCTCTGACGACTACTCGATGACGGTGAACAAACTTTTGCATTTGGGCACTATCTATTGTATCTATTAAAACCTCTTATGGTCATGCCATACACGAGCGTCCATGACAGCGTCCCAGACGCCGGCAGGGCTGTCGATGCTGAAGAGCGGATATCAAGCCAGGATCATGGGGAGAGTGACGACATACCTATCCGCAGCCGCCAACGTCTCGTCAAGATTTCCTGCGGTGTATAGCTCCCCCCCGAGCGCGGGGTGAGTCCAGACGCGGCACTTTACCCAAGCCTCCTTGTCAAATTCCAGTTTCCACGAGTTCAGGCGGACCATGGACCTGTGCGTGGTGGCCGCCGGCGTGTCGGGGAGCCGAATCTCCCAGGTAAAGCGGTCACCGACCGAGCGAAGGGTGCGGACCCCGAGCTCGGACTTGTAGCTGGCCGACGGGAGCTTTACGCTCTGCCAGCCACGTTGTGTGTATTTAAGACGGGCTGCGTCCTGGCCGGGACCGCCGGTGCGGAGATACAGCGCCTCCCTGGCCAGGAACATCGCCCGGGGATACAACGAGAGGCCCACGTCATGCATGAGTATGTTCATTACGGGCGCTGCATCGGGGTTGTTAGACAGGCTCGAGCAGATAGCTGGATCGCGTACTGGAATGGAAACCGAGGATGACCTCCATAGGGGTCGTCGACGTGATAATGAGCTGAATCTTCTTGTCGCCATTGCGGAAGTCGAGGACATCAAATATTCCCCGCCCATCATACACCTCCGCCGTGTTGTACTCCACCCGCAGCTGGTCCCACCCGTCCGCTGCCTGGCCACCACGCGGGACGAACTTGTACTTGAGGAAGAGGAGGAACGCGACAGGCAGGCTGGCGCAGTAACAAGTGACGTAGAGGTCGAGGTCGGAGTCGGGCCATGTCGTATGATTGAAGAACTGAAGGGCAACAGAGCCCGTAGGCACAGCTGGCAGCCAATACAAGTAAGCCCTCTTGTATCTGTGCAAAAGTAAATGAACGTTAGACCGACTGATCAGCAGCTCCTCAGCTATGAGAAGCGGTGAAAAACAGCCACACGTACACGAAACGAGCGATTCGATGGCCAAACCATCATCTCATGCCATCCTGGGGGACTTAGTCTTGATTGCACAGGAGGTGATGTGTTTTGAAGTCAGCGCGGCGATGGTCGACCACGCGCTGTGCAAGCTGGCTCGGCGGGGATGGAACCTGGCGGTGTAGACATAGTGGGTTAGCATTCTAATAGGTATTTGTAACCAAAACGCACTTGGAATGGCGACCTCGAAAAACACGCCCGCGGCGTGGTGGTGACGTCATAACTAATGGTATTTTTTGTGAAGGGTTTTTTATTGTCGGTATAGGTTGTTTAAGAGCGGGACACGCGTGGACCATCCTGCGCAATCGACGTGCAGGTCCCAGGGCGGCCGTTTGTCGCGCGTGGTTACTGCTCTCACAATTTGTTTGTCTTTTTTTGGGGGGGAGAGGTAATGTGCTACTTGAGACTTCTACCTAAATAACGAACAGACGGCGTGTGGCTGGGGCGCACACCACCGCAGACGGAGAGAACGCCACGCGCAGAGTGCGCACGACGCCCCCCAAAGAGGTGCAGATGGCGTATGCGCAGGGCGCACACCGCCGCAGACGGACAGAACGCCGCGCGCAGAGTGCGCACGGCGCCCCCTGAGAAGGTGCGGATGGCGCGCAGGATCCAGCGCGGCCTTTACTACTCTGGCACTTGGTATTGCCTTTTTTTGGGGCCAGGGAACGTGCTACTTAGTTCTAGCTAAATAACTACCAGACAGCGTGGGGCTGGGGCGCACACCGCCGCAGACGGACAGAGCGCCGCGCGCAGAGTGCGCACAACGCCCCCCGAAAGAGTGCAGACGGCGTACGCCCGGGGCGCACACCACCGCAGAAGGACAGAACGCCGCACGCAGAGTGCACACGACGCCTCCCGAAAGGGTGCAGACGACGTACGCCCGGGGCGCACACCGCTGCAGACGGACAGAACGCCGCGCGCAGAGTGCGCACGACGCCCCCCCGAAAGGGTGCAGATGGCGTACGTCTGGGGCGCACACCGCTGCAGACGGACAGAATGCCGCGCGCAGAGTGCGCGCGGTGCCCCCCGAAAAGGTGCAGACGGGCGGAAACACGGGGCGTTGAATCGCTGGATCTGTTGGAAGAAAGAGAATGAGTTACGGGAGGGAAGAGGAAAAGCAAGGCATATCACATACCGCGCGTGGCGCACAGCGCCCCCGACGTCCTACAGGCGGTGTGCGACCGGAGTGCACGCCGCCGCAGAGGTACCGAGCGCCGCACGCCATAGTGCGCACGACACCGGGCGGCGGCGTTGGCGATGGTGTCAAAGGCGTTGGGCGGCGGTGACAGCGACGTGGGAGCGGGGCTCACAGCGTCGCAGAGGTACCCAGCGGCGCACGCCATGGTGCGCACGACGCCGGGCGGCGGCGTTGGCGATGGTGACGTCTAGTGGCGAGTGGCGATGGTGGGGAGTGGCGACGGTGGCGGGGGCGACGGCGGCAACGGTGGAGACGGTGGCGGCGGCGACGGTGACGGCGATGGTGGTGGTAGGAAGCAAGGAGTGAAATAAGCGCCGTGCCTCAGCAGCACCAAACTTGATGGTGCAAAAAGCGGCGAACATCGGTGCATGTCGGAGTGTGGCGGAGTTTGAAACTAGCTGGGGCCGCTGATAGCCGCTTTTTGCACCATCAAGGGTAGCCCTGATTTGGTCGGGCGCTTATTTCTCTCCTTCTTTCCGACCACCACCATCCCCAAAACCCCGCCGGTGAGTGAGGGGGTTTCTAGGCGCGGGAGGCGGCACGTAACCGCCTGAACGCCGAGGCGATTCAAGGGCGGGAGCGCCCGCAAACGCGTGCCTAGCGCTATCCGAATCAGGTACTAATGCATCCCCATACAGACGCGTTCAAGAGCGATGGATTGGGCAAGGAACGGACTAGAAGGGGTGGGGAGCCGACGACGAGGATATCAAAAGTGAGTCCCACGCTGTTCGGTCCGCGTCGTGAAAGCTGACGGGCGCAAGTGCGCCCCGCATCGCCTGTGACTGTGGCGCGTCGGCCGACGGCGCGCCCTGGACCTCCGCCGCGTCCTGCAAGTCCGCCGCGCGCCGCAAGTCCGCCGCGCGCTGCAACTGCGGCGCGCTCTGCAACTTCGCCGCGCCTGCCTACCCTGCCGCGCTCTGCAAACTCCGGCGCGCTCTGTGCTCGCTACCTGGGAAGACGAGTTTCAGGCCAGCGCGCACCTCACCTGGGAAGATGAGGTGTGATTGCCTGAAATAAGGCACGGACAAAGCTGACTAAAAAAATTTCAGATATATTTCCCCGTGCGGCGTCAATCCCCGCCGGGAGGGACGCTGGATGTGGCGATGACTAGCGTGGAGAGTGGGTCGGACGTCAGGGCTCAACGCCGATGCAGCGCCAGCGCCGCTGGATGTCGCGATGACTAGCGCGGAGAGTGGGTCGGACGTCAGGGCTCAACGCCGATGCAGCGCCAGCGTCCGCCGGATGTGGCAATGCCCAGCGCGCCGAGTTTTGAGGACGACGAGGTATGTATGCTGCAGCGCGGATGCTAGAAGAGCTGACCAGCCATCAGGTGGATTACGAGGACGACCAGGCATTGTTAGCTGTGGGCTCAGACGACGAGTTCCACATTTTTGAAGGGTCGGACGACGAGGGCGAAGAGCTCGACGGAACGCTGCTGGTTGCGCAGAAGGGGAGGATCCCGGCCGACGTCCTCCGGTACTTCGCGCACGAAGCTGGCGCAAGTGACGACGAGGAGGATGACGACGACGACAATGGACCCGATGATGCGGAGGGGTCAGGTAAGCCGCCGTTTTGTCCCTTATTCCGGTGCCTGATCAAGACTAGGCTCCAAAGAAGTCGACAACGGATGACGTGGATGACGATGTGGACGCCCACAGACGCAGCTGATAGAGCCTTCGATCAGCAGTGGGAGGACGATGCCGTCGGGATCGCAGACGCCGTGACGCGCAGGTACCGCGCGCGCGCGGAGAAGGAGACGGAGTTGGAGGACGAGGAAATATCGGACGACGAAGCGCGCATGGGAGATCTTCAAAAAGGACGATGTACTTCATCTGCCGGGCGCCCACGACCCCGAGCTCTGGAGGATCGAGACATACAAGAGCGCAAGGTCGATTCTCAACCTTTTCCTGCCAAAATCGGGTTCTGCGGACCAGATGAAGGCGCACGTCGGGTTTACCGCGGTCGTTTTTAGGCCCGAAGTGGACGTCTCGGTGATATTCATTGAAACGACCAACGTTCTAGCCCTCGCCGCCAAGTTGCAAAACGTGGTGATCAAGAGGAGGACGCTCGTCCCATTGGAGGAGCGCCCCGACATCTTGAAGCTCCCGCCGCCGGACCCGATCCCACCGCATCAGAACGGGTGCTGGGTGCGCATCGGCGCCGGGACCTACCGCGGTGACCTGGGATGGTGCATCGACGACACATGGGGGCGGCGGAAGAATCGACACGTCTGGGTGGTCCCCAGGATGCGCGGAACTGGCCCGGACGAGAGCAACGCGAAGGGGAGGCCAGAGCAACGCCTGGTGCGTACGCCTGGGCCTGGACATCGCGGTAGGGTCCTCAAGTGCGGCCTGCTCGATGTTGGCGGGCGGTGGGACAAGCTGCACATGCGGTTCCGCGATGTGAACCCCAGCGAGAACGAGGTCGCCTTTTTCCGCCAAGCCGACCACCCCTTCATTCACGGCGGTACCGACAAGGTCCCCACGAGCATGGGTGACCGTGTGTTCGTGATCCACGGTCAGTACGCCGGGAGAACGGGCTTCATTCGCGAGATGATGATCCACGAGAGCAATGGCACCTTGAGCAGGTGGGCTTCTGTGCAGGAAACCTACCACTCCGCCGCCAAGGTCGTCAAGAAAAAATCGCAGAGGAAGGCAAAGGCAAAGGCAGAGGCTGCTCAGATGCCTAAGCCGGAGTACCACACATACCCGGTTAGCGCGCTGCGGCAGCACGTCCTCAATGAGCTGTGGCCGCTGACGGTGGGGGCGCGGGTTGCGATCTGGAAACCGTGGGCGGAGCTCAAGATGGGCGGCGCGTGGAAGGGGGGAATCTACGGCGTGATCAGCGCCTCGAACGGTGACGGCACCGTCCAGATGTCGATGGAGGGAGACGAGACGGTGACGCACAGGGAGTGCGACATTTTCCCTGTCGTGGGGCTGGGGGACAGGATGGAGATCTGGCGAGGACCGGAGAAGGGGCGCACCGGGCTCGTCGTGGCCATGGGGGAGTTCGACCTTTATGAGGTCTACGACGTAAGTTTCCTTTGGATTCTCGGGCAGCTCTGACGCTTTAATAGCCGACTCCGCTGATCGCGACTGGGAAGGGGCGCACGTACTCGGTGCGGGGAAGAGATATGGCTCTTTTCGCAGGAGCGCTACTCGATTCACCGGCGGATTTGCGGCCCACTGTCCCTGGCCCACCGGTTCCCGACTTCATCCCCGCGACGGGGGCTGTGGAGCAGCTGAAGAGGGATGTCGAGAAGAGGGTAGAAGCGCAGAAAGAGCGGGACGCAATGTTCGAAAAAAGGCTGAAGGCCGCGATGCGCACCAAAAACCCCTTTGAGCATCGCCGGGTGCGCATCATGGGCGGGGGAAAAAGAGTCTGCAGAAGGGGCACGTCCTGGCAGACAACATGTACAAAGGGCGGTGGGGGACTATCGTTGGGTACGAGCGAGAGCAAACCGCCGTTGTCCCTGACGAGTGGAAGATTTTGACGGGCAAGGCGAAAGCCTTCCAGGGGCACAAGATGCACGTCCGTCTCGACCAAAGCGTGACTGTGGTGAAGGTGAGGATCGAGCACCTGGAGGATTTAACGTAAGTGTTGGCTTTGCTACCGAACGCGGGGAGGATACTGACAGCTTGGGTTGCAGGACCGGACTGCGCCTCGTAAAGTCTTGGTTCGCCGACAGCGGGGTGGAGCAGGAGCCTCCCCCGCCGATGCGCGAGGCGACACCCTTGCCCGACACAGACGAGCTGTGGTTGGGTCTCCCCGAGGCGCTGGAGCCAGCCGAGCAGCTCAAGGTGGACCAGGAGGCGCGTGACAGGTCGGGGGAGTGGCTTTGCCATCCAGATCTCGTGCGGAAACGTCTTGATTTCGTGGTGGATGGAAAGACACAGACGAACGATCGCCTGGCCGCGAGCGTGGGGCAGAAGCATGGTTGGCGGGGCTACGTTGTCCTCGAGCGTCCTATCAATTTTTCGAATAGGAACGCGGCTGCGAGCGGCTTTAAGGCCAAGGTCGGTTTCCCCCACAAGAACGTCAAGATCTGGGCAGGCAATGCAAGGCCCGAAAGATCGGGGTACATAGGCGCAGCACCGGAGCGTACACGGATCGAAAGCGCCGCTACAAGCATGAAGACCGGTACCTGGCGTGTGGTGATTATAGGGGAGGACTGCAGCGGGGACCTCGATTCCATAGGCGCCTTTGCGCGGATCATGCCCGACGCAGAGCACGAATTTGGGTCGGACGCGGTCAAGGTGCAATTTGCTGGGCGGACCATGGATGAAGACCCAACCTACGGGTTCTTCCCGATCTGCTCCCTGTGCCGCTCAGACAACATCGACACCCCAGAATTGATGGACATTGGCGGCGGGAAGAGCTGGTTCCCCAGCTACAGGCGGAAGTGACTGTACCACAGCGCTTGAATATATGTATTTTTTATAGTATATAGCAATCTGATTGAACCTGGTTTGATGATTCTTGGAAAACACGCCGCGGGCGTGGTGGTGATGTCATAGTCAGCTGACCTTATTCCCTTATGCAGGTAAATCAAAATCTGACGCTTTGACCTTTACGGCAGGCATCAATGAAGAGTAGAGTCGCTGGGAAATTTGAGGCCCTGTTTCTTCTGCCGCTCTTGGTGCTCCTATGTTTAGAAAATAGTCATACAAGATATTCTGGGGCAGTTTAGGGACAACGGTTGGAGCGCAGGCAATCAGGGCTGAAATATTGCTTGCTTGTTGTGATCTTGCAGAATGCACCACAAGATATTGATCATTCGACATCAAACGGAAGTATTTGGTCACACTGTGCAATATTACACCCTGCACCGCTACAAAATTCATCCAAAATACGAAGTCTTGATCGCATTCTGCAATATCGCAAGGTGCACCGCCACATTTAACACACATGTTTGAGAAAAAAATGGATAAATACTCTGTTCACCAAAATATTGATGACATCTTGCAATATTTCACCATGCACCGCCACAAAATTCGCCCAAAATACGAAGTCTTGATCGCATTCTGCAATATTGCAAGGTGCACCGCCACATTTAACACACATGTTTGAGAAAAAAAATGAATAAATAATTTGTTCACCAAAATATTGATGACATCTTGCAATATTTCACCATGCACCGCCACAAAATTCGCCCAAAAAGGAAGCATTGATCGCATTCTGCAATATTTCAAGGTGCACCGCCACATTTAACGAGAAAAAAAATGAATAAATACTCTGTTCACCAAAATATTGATGACATCTTGCAATATTTCACCATGCACCGCCACAAAATTCGCCCAAAAAGGAAGCATTGATCGCATTCTGCAATATTTCAAGGTGCACCGCCACTTCATTTGGACCCCCAAATGAAGATAGTATATAGTTAGGAAAGAATTCCTTGGATTTCTCACCATCCTCTCGACGTCAAGAGAGGAACCTTTATTGGTGAGATGTCCCGGTTAGCCACGCTATGTAGTCTTAATTCTCACTACATTGATGCTGTGAAGAGCCTTGTGGCACTTTACATAAAGCGCGGTTACCCGCAAGACCTTGTTAACAAGTGGGTCTCAGATAACTTTAAAGAACGATGGACTAAGCGCCTAGCAGTTAGTAACAACTCGCAAAGCGCTCCCGAAGAGGTTCTTGTACTGAAATCCACTTTTAACTCGGCATGGAATTACTTTTCCGCAAAGGAACTAGGAGATGTTGTCCTAGGATACTGGCGGCAGTGGTTAACCGCTGCCGAATCTGATGCATTTAGCATCAGATACCCCAAGTTCAGTAGTGACACAGGTGATATGGAGGTCATGTTCGAGTCGTCTTGCACACTCGTTCCAACTTCCGATGGCCTGAAGTTACTGCCGGATGTAAGGAAAATCGGTATCCTTAATCGGCGAATGATTGTTAGTCGCAAGCGCACTAAGAACCTATTCGACTTAACCAGTCTTTGGAAAAAGACAGTAATCTCTAAGCTCGAACACGATGCTACAGATCCTGATCAGAACTTAATGGACGAAGATGACGATGAGTCGTCCTCGGACTCAGATGTCTCAGATCAGCGATACGTGTTTCAAACATTAGGATATAATTAGACAGGGTATAGTCTATGTATCTTATTACATTACAGGTGGACCCCGTCGGTCGAGTACTTCCTCTTACGAGAGGGGTTAACGTACTAACGACAGTACGCCCATAATGGAGAGCAAACTTCCTTCAAAGACACGTACTAATGACTCTTGTACGTACCATGGTTTCTGCAATATCGCAGACGGTATTAACCGAGTTGTTTTAGGGAATCTCAAACCCTAACTCTAACACTAACCGTGAGTACAATTCCTTAATCGGAATGTCTTCACAATGCTAATACACATTTGGTTCTAGCTAACGCTAACCCTAACCCCTAACCCTAGGCTAACCTCTGCACAGGCTAAGTCTAAGGGACCCTAAGTTAAGGTTAGAACCTATGTAAGCATGTGCCTAGGCACCAATCACGTGACTTTGTCATGTGCTCTGGACTTGGTCCAGACCTAGGTCAGTCTATCTTTAGATCTTACTAAGATGAGATTTGTCACGCTTGTGACATGTCTTGGCGCTTAGTGAGATGATGACTGAGACGATTAGTAAGAGCCTTAGTGAGCGCCAAGACAATGAGTAAGGCACTTAATCAGCGTGCATAATCAGAATGAGTAAGCAGGACCTGAAGAGCTTATAAGCGAAACAGGCTGGAGTTGGATCCCCATCTCCCTGTTGTCCTAGCTTCAGCAAAAAGCTCCCTTGTGTGTTTTCGACATCAACCCACCTAACCCTAACCTAACCCTAACCTTTTCGGGCGCTCGCTTGCCCAAGAGCGGGAGGACGACGGCACGGATGCTGGAGCTACTGTCGGGATCAGCCCGCTTCCGCTTTGCTGTGGGATCTGAGGCCGAGGAGGTACACGCTGCGCTGCATGCCGGAGAAGTTGTGGCTTGAGAGGGAAGGCCAGAACAGATACGGCTTGGATTCATGGTTAAGGCGACGTCGAAAGACGACGATGCACACTGTCGACGCGGGCCACGTGTCTTTCGATCACAATTCGTCACGGGTGTACGGTTGCCAACAAGTCCACGCTTTGGCGTCGGCCGATCGATTTCGGATTTACACTTTTCACTCTCTTCTCATGTATCTACCTCTCCAATTCACCTGTATGATACCTTCTGAACACAATATGCCCCGCCTATTGCCTCCAGGGCATCAATTCTGCTGTGCTGGACCCGAGAACAGCGCAGCGACGCGCTACTGGCCAACTACTGGCCCTCCTAACCACTCCCGGTAGTACTTAGGCTTATTTTCGTTGAAGGTAGTTAGTTGGATGAAATTAGGCTCTCCTGATGGGTGGGTTGGGTTCCTGGTGCGTTCTTGCTTCATCTGAGTTGCATTGACACTAAGGAAACTCAAATTGCAGCCACAAATTAGTGCACAATGCGGAGACCGTCTGCAGACTCTCGCCGAGTTCATAGGCCCGTGTTCGTCCGTGTAGGACACTTTTCCGTCAGTCCGAAGTGCACTGAGGCATTTATCGCGCTTATGTCGCGCGGCGCGAGCCGAAATACATACTTCCGATCCTATGGCCGTTCGACGCGTATCTCAGGGCCAAGCTGGCGTCTGACGACCTCAGTACACCCCGCCCCTCTGCAAAACCTCTTTCCAACGCGTCTTTTTGGCAAGACACTCGACTGAGAGCCGGAAGGTCTCGGATATCCTTGGCAATAATGGACGGTCGCACGCGTGCAAGGAGCGAGAAGGTCGCAACAGATCTATAATGACAGGTCCCTTCGATGTATATATGCTAGATGTTCTCTACATACCGTGGACGACGCGGTATTTAATCACTCGACATCTGAAATTCATTTCCTTGTCCTTTCCGACCACTATTAGGGCCCAATAGCCTTTACATAGGATCTATAGTATCCTCCAAGACATGCAATAGACTGTATCAGTACACACCAACCCAGACGCGGCTCAGAAAAGTGAAAACTCAAAGCCGATCGGCCGACGCCAAAGCGTGGACTTGTTGGTAACCGTACGGGTGAGTCACTGCGTTCCCAGGGCCCGTCGGCAGAGCCGGCGGCCTCTGCCGAGCTTGGGTTGACATGTGTCGACTTCTGCCGAGTGCCTTAGCCGGGTCTGCCGACATCAGATCGGCAGACCGTCGACACATGTCAGCCCAGATCGGCAGGCTCTGCCGACGGCCCCAGGGAACGCAGTGAGTCACACTTTGCCCTGTTGCTGTACACCACAGATTCGCCATGGTTTCATCTGCCCCCCCAGCCTGCCAATCCACCGAACTCATGCACGTCCTCTGGAAATATCAAGGCTCAGGTGGCCCACGCGCTTCGTCAGTTCCTTTGCAGAGTCTGGACTCGGCTTGAAGACTTCCCTAATCTTTCCTATAGGTATGGGAGAGCCCATCCCTGACGCCGCCGTCGAAGCTGTGGCTTTCTTCGCAGCGGACGTTGTCGCCGCCCGTCAAAATCCTCTTCTAGCCGCAGCCGCTCCTGCTGCCGGTCCCGCCGCAGCGGCCGCTCCCGCAGCACCACCAGCAGGTCTATCGCACTTTGCACTTTGTTTTTATCGAACAAACGCTGGATGGTTTGCAGCGGGAGATAGCCATTGTGCGTCTTCATCCATTCGATATTGAAGCAACGTAATCCCTGGACATAGAACGGGAACATCGAAAATCTACCGGCCTTCACACCCCGTACACGGAGGTGCTGTTTCGCGATGGTTCGCTCCCCTCGGTAGCAATCGCAGCAGCTGTGAGTACCAAGCTCTATCTAGGCAATTCACTTATACTGTTTTCAGCCCGGCCAGCCAGGCCGCGCAGCCCTGCCTCCTCTCCTCAATGTCGACGACATTAGTAATCTCAGTTGGCACGACGCAGGGCGGTACCTTATCAACCACGCGATTGTACCCGTTACCCAAACCACGATCGCTCGCTAGAGGCGTCTTGCACGGGTTATTGGTTGTGTCCTTGACATTTGGTATGTTCCCCGCTCCCCGTGTCGTTTTCGTCTGCTCGAGCTGACCTCCTCTGGCTTACTTTCGTATAGAGCCGGAGTATGAGAGTAGTAGCGCCACATTGTCTTGTGAAATTTAAATTAATGCTTGTCGTTTCGTTCACGAACGAGCAGTAACTTCATTGTCTAACAGCAATCCTTTCCTATGAACACTGTCTTTGCGACAACAATATACCCACCCGCACGGCTCCATTCATGCCAGCGAGTCGCATGGATAATGGCAAGTGTTTACATACAACTTTCCTTCCTCGCGAACTTCAACATAGGTACATACTTTGAACGTTGAGCTGTAAATCCCCCACGCCCTCGGCTTCGTTGAATGGATTATCTCGCCCTCAAGCCTGTTTTTCACCTGTATGTTCATCCTCGCCCCTCCATAGCCCTTCTGCTGCAGTTCGGCGTTAGGATTGCTGCTCCTATTGGATATGGACGCGAATATGGAAGTAGCCGTCAGAATACGAAGCGAGACGCGGAGAAGGCTACGTACGGTACGTACCCCTCACATCCCCTCCACGCCGAGCTCTTATGTATCCACTCCGTTGGCCCCAGTGTACTTGGGGCCAGGTACACGGATTAGATAGATAGGATTTCCACCCCCCAGCCCGAATTTCGGGGATCTCGGTATTGGTAACTTCAACTTCTCTTTTCCCGATCCATTTCCCTCAAACGACCCTCCGGGATCTCACATCAGCCAATTCGACTTCACTGGGAGCGCGCACGGCTTTGGGACTGATTATGACCTCTGGATCGACCCCGCCACCACCGCTCAATTCACACCGCCTCCGTCGTCTCCTCCCTTTCCGGTGTCTAACCCCCGTCGTCATGTGGTTCGCTTCGAATCTCGCGCGGCCCTTCCGTCCGTCGCATCCCGCAGGTCAGTTTCGGCTCGTCTCCTACCGTTCCAATTAACGGCTATCTCAGTAGTTCAACTGCTGGATCCGGGAGGAACACACCGTTCTATGAGGACTGGGATTGGCCGGGTTATCCCGAAGACGACAGGTGTGCTTTTGCATCTACTTGTCGCGTGATGTGCTAACCCTTGCCTTCATATTCTGAGGCCAACGAGTAATGCTGGTTCTGCTTAAACTCGGCCTCGGTTCGTTTTGTGACTCACCCCGCACGGAAAACGCCCAATTACACATGTGAAAGAATAATGCCACTGCACTTCGCCAGAACCCTGTTTACACCTCTACATGATTTCCCGGCTCTGGACTGAGAACACATCAGTATGACTTACACGAGAAAGGAAAATGCGATAATTACCCTGTCGCGGCTGAGCAAGTAACTTGATGAAGCCATTTCTCAAAGAATTCGCTGCGATCGACAAAATCCACCGCGCGCACTGCGTCATGCGTGAGGACATCTGAGTCCGTCGTATCACTTTGATCGTCTTTGTCGAGCCCCGGCAAATCCGCAACAGTGCGCCCAAAATTACCGCCGGACGGGGAGGGGCCTGCAGCAGCGGCGTCGTTGGAAGAGAAACGAGTAGAGCGACCGAACTTGGGGGCCGGCGATCCCCTGTCTCGATCGCCCGATTGGCTACCCTGTCTGCCGCCACCACGGCCTACGTATGGATCGAGACGCCATTGCGGGGGCGGCGTAGCCTGCTTCATCAGAGTCCAAATATAAACGAGTGTAGATATATCGGTGTATGACTTCCAGTAGGTCGAAAGAGCACCCAAGCCACCAGCTTCGAGCTTAGGCCCGGCGGTGGCGATGACGAAAAAAGGATTGATGTGGGATTGAACAATGGGAGGGCTGTTATCAATCGAGGGAAATATTTGGTCATAGGTGGGCTCGGAGCTTCACATGCCTCCGTAAGAGATGGTTGATAAGTAGTAAAGAACACGCACTCTTTGGCGGAGGATCGTCGAAACACGCCGATCTTGTCATGATGTAACTGGAGCGGCATTATGCGGTATTCGAATTTGGCCCGAGAGAAAAGCTGGGGCGGTTTGAAGATCGGGAGAAAAGCGAAGGGGAGCGATGTACCTGTTTATATGTTATGCCTGACGGTTGTACCAGGTAGTCTCTGATTTTGTTCAGGGTATCGGAATCCGGGAGGAAGAACCACCCTTTGTTATCAAAAGATCGATGGAGATCGACTCTGACTGCGCGCAAGGAGTTCATGGACCGCCTACTGCATGAGTAAACCACTCACTGTAGGCCAGATTGCGCGTTGTGTCGATATGCAACTGCTTGTATCGCAGGCCAAACGAAAACTCAAGTTTGGATAGCTACAATTTTGAGGCATTAGCGAGAGATACGGGGGATAGAAATGAATGTACCATCGAAGATGGGGTGGAGCGAGGCATGAGATGGGCCGCCTCAATGCTGACTTCAGGAGCGAATTCGCGAGTGATGACACAAATACGTCCGCCAGAAAGAGTGGTAAGCTTTTTCCTGGCGGGTGCACCAACAGAGGAAACTTGAGAACGGCCATCTGGCGTCCGGTACAGCCCGCGACGATTCGACGGAGCCTTTTGAGACGGAGGCTTTTGAGATGGAGTGTACGAGCTATCGCTGGATGATAGGCTTTCACGACCGCTCGAGGAGGAAGCGTCACGACCGCTCAAGGAGAACGCATCGGAGCTGCGATTGTCTCGGATGTCGTTGATGGAAGGAGCCTGAGGCATGAGAGAAGCGTGACCGTGACAAGTGAGTCATGACGGGCACCGGTTTTTCGCCGTGGCAAGGCGTGGCGTGGCGTGCAAGCGTGGCACGTGATTAGCGTGCAAGGACAGTTCAACTCACCAAGGCTTAAAAATTGAATTGCAAGGCAAAGTACCCGTGTATCTTGTTCAGTGTTTAAGCTGACTACATTCTGTGTTGAAACCCGAAAAAAAATCATTTCGAGACTGCTCAATCCAAGCGGTATTGTCACGTATACGTGAAGATGTCACCGGTCGAAGCGAGGAGGCGATGGTCTTGCAATGGATTCGTAAACCCACAAATGATATACATTAGACTAAGAGAAGCTGTTGGATCCATATAGTGTGGTTTCAAGTCCTCAATCCCATTTTTCTGTGCCCTCTTTCAGAAGTTATGGTTTTTTTATTGCCTTTTCACCCAAGTGCGTGACAAACCTGGTCGATTTAGTGTCGCAAAAAGAGGGATTGCAAGATTATTGTCCTACTTGATAGAGAGATGCAATAAACCCTGTTTGGCGCTTGCTGTTTCTCTATAAAGACCGGTTTTGGCCCTGCACGCCTCTGCACGCCACGCAGACCGTTAGCGTGCAGTGCCGTGCCAATTGCGTGCAGTGCCGTGTCTATGGCGTGCCGCGCCGTGCAATTTTGTCCACAAGCGTGGCAAAAGATGTTCTCAGCACACAATTCTGGTTTAAATCACCAGAGATATCAATTGCAAAGGAATAATCCACGTTTATGTTGACTCGAGTTCAAATGAGAAACGATGTTCAACTTGAACTTTTTTAAGCTGCAACTTGGACCTGCGCAAGCTCCCAGAGTCTAGCCCACCCTGAAGACATTGTGATTGGAGAGGAAGGTTGTGTCTGTTTTTCCTAGGCCCCACAGCTTCCTGGTGTAGCAGAACCGCTCAAACAAAGCTGAAAACTTGACGGCGGTGAGTGTCAGTGGTCAATTGGGGAAAAGCCGTTGACCAGAAGTTGACTTAGAATTTCTTTTGGGTGTAGTATATGAGGGCCAGAGTTAAAATACAAGCACACTATGGTTTCACGGTGATGGGAGGATAAGGTGATGCACGCTACACGGCACTGCACGCCAACCACGTCACGGCACGCCGTGACACGGCGATTTCCCGAGGCCCAGTCATGACCGGAGCAGCGCACTGACCACATCGCACATCGCCATGGCGGACCCGCTACCGTCGCCGACGGGCGCGACTGCCTCGACGGGACGACAACCTGAAGAACAGAGACTGGAATCACGGCGACAGGGACAATTGCACACGACGGCGGGGACGGCGCGCGACGACGGCGACGGGGTTAGAGGGCAAGACGCTCCGCTCGTGGCCGCGGCTACTTCGATGTCATCCGGTGCGTAGAGTCTCCATTATCTCGTTTTTTATCGGCCTTTTTTTGGTGGTTCTTGGATCGTCCGCTGTGGCTCTGGGGCGACGCTGGGCCAATCTCGCTGCCTGCGCGGCTAGGAGCCAGATCTCTGCGTTGTTGAGACACGAATGGGGGACGCATATGCGTTGCGCCACCGTCAATTCTGGTGGTGCGAGCAGTGTGTTGCTGCTTCGATATTGGCTCGCAGCTTTTTGACGTCCGGCGTATTTGATGTGCATGCATTTGTAGCCGGCACCCAGATCTATCTGCGCGCGCTGTGCAGCGGACAGGGACAGGCACACCCAGGGCACATTCCTCGCAGCGTATTTACGTCTCATCTCTCTGATCTTCTTCCCCTAACACTTTCTCTCTCCAAACCCCGCTTCTCCATGCTCACATCTCCGCAGCGACACACCATCTGTACGCCGCCACCACCTCGACGCCGCACCCCGCCGCCTGGGACTTCCCCAGCCCTACCCCAATAGCGCTACGCCAATGCAAACGACGCGCACAAGCGCGGGCCCGCGCACATGGTCCACGTCGCCGCGCACGACACGCGCGTACTCGAGCTCAGGAGTTGGGGCCGATTCGGACCTGAATCCAGACCTGGACGACGCGGCGCTCGCGGTGGCCCTCCAGAGCAGCGTGCGCGAGATGGTGCTGAGCAACTCTGCGCGGCCGCTTGCTTGACGGCGCGTGGGTAGCGCCTGGCATGCGCGTTGGTGGCTTAACTACGCCTTTCCTTTCCTGTCCATTGTGCCCGCGCTGACGATTCTGCAGACGGTCCTGAGGCACGTCAAGGCCGTACACTCTGTGCCCTTAAACGATCTCCGCACCACCTGCCCCGCCGCAGGAGCACCCCGCCACGCCGACGGCGGACCGCGATGCGCGCGGGCCTCGGTGATATCGTGCGCACGCTGCACGAGGAGGAGGGCGTGTGGTTCGATGGCGTCAACTGGCGGAGGAGTGTCAGCGGAGGCCCCCAAGGAGTGGGAGCGACGAGTTGTCCCAGGCGGGATCGCGCGGCAGCGACACGAGCCCCGTGCTGTCGACATCGGCGCTGGGCACGACGCCGAGCCCGCCGCCGCCTGCGCTTGAGAACGACAAGGACACCGACAAGGGCGCACAGCGAGAGCGCGTCAGAAGGGACGAGGCGCGGCAGCCGACGATCGCAGTGGGGCCCGTCCTCGACCCGCCACGCCTCCTGCGCCCGATCCCGTACGTCCCCGAGACGATCGGGCACCTGCCGCTCTACAGCCTCGAGGCGCTCCGCGTCGTGAGTACCCTCCTTCCCCCGGTGTGCATGGCTTGCTGATGGTGACTAGTGTCCTAACTGTGTCGAAAGGGTAAGCTTGTACATTCTACCTCCGCCCTCTGAAGAGGATGCGATGCATTCCTGAATTCTGACGGGTCGGAATTTCATGTTGGGAAGTTCGGATATTTATCGTATCCTGGAAAATCGGCAATTATTTTCTCATCAGCTCTGAGCCTTCTGTTTGTTTCACAACGCCACCGATGTCATTGCGAAGTCATGAACCTTCGGTCGTCCCGCCTTGTGGATTGATGACGCACACTCCTAGTGAAGTCTCATTATTCGACTTGGAGTTTATGCCGTTCATCCGCGCGCTCATATGCCGCGAGGTGTATCATTTAAATTTCGTGATGGATTCGAGGCGGGTCGTTAACCCTCGCTTCTGTGTCCTAGCTTTCGCCCCTTCACCGTGATGACAATTACACAGGCTTTATCCGCCCCGTTTGTAGCCATTGTCGGCGCCACGGGTAGCCAAGGCGGCAGCGTCATCAAGGAGCTGGCAGGATCCGGCAAAATTGGCGTTGAGGTAGTTGGCGTTTCGCTCGTCGTGGAAAATAGGGCGCAAGTCCTCGGAATATTCTCCGGCGCAGATGTCGCCTTTGTGAGTCTTTTTGTGGTGAGGTAGGGCCCGCCTTTACGCCGCTGGTTATAGTTCGTAACCAACTTTTGAGAACATCTGTATAGCGAGCGAGTAGGTATTCATTTCGATTTCTGCCGCCGTTGGTAATGATTATATCCAGTCCGTCACCGAGGCCAGTGGTGGGAAGTATTCTCGTGTGTACCACTGGGACAGCAAGGCTACAATCAGCGAGTATGGACGCGCATCGGGCGTTCTTTTCGTCGACGTTCACTGCGGGTTCTATGGCAGTAATTTCCTCAACATGAACGCCATGCTATCAAAACAGGAGGATGGGTCGTTCACTATTCCTCGGCCGGCGAGGCCCAGCACGGTGTTGCCGTTCATCGACACCGCATACGATTGCGGCCTGTGGGTCCGCCAGGTGCTCGAGCAGCCCGTATCCCCGATGGGTCCGAGGTCCGTACAAACGGCGAAAATATCACCGTCGAGGACGTGGCGCTGCAGCTTTCCCAAGGTGGGCCAAATTGGGTGTATATCCATGGCGCGGTAGTTAAGTGTATAATTAAACCAGTGACCGGGAAGAAAGTCGTATTCAAGCAGCTTTTCGTCGAGGAGTTCAAGATCAATCTCGAAACCCTCGCATTTCCATCGCATATTGTCGTCGACCTCATCGAGCACTTCCTCATCGAGCACTTCCTCAATCACGATGAATTTGGCTGTGCGTCGCACATGTATTTATATGCTCAACAGGATTACTAACGATTGTCAGATTACGCTGGAGGGCCCACTGCGAGCCACGTTTGCTTGGTGAGAACGCCGCGTACGTTCGTCGAGTACGCCAAGGCTACGGACTGGAGTCCGGTCCTCGGGTGAAATTTAAACGGTTCCCAAAATTCACTTACAGTTCATGTATGACTATTCCTGTTATACAAATGTTCGCTGGAGTCATTCGTGTGCGGGACAGGTTCCGACCTAGAGGTAGGTTGAGGTTGAGCTATGCCTACAGATTCAGGTGTACTGGTTCTGAGCACATCCCTATCGGAGATGAAAAAAATCTCATTTAGCGGGGTTATTTCGAGTTGAGTATGGAACGCTGTGGTTGAGGCGCGAGGACTCTGTCGGAAAAAATCTTTGTTGGCATATATGATCTGAGACCGTCTGATAGCCATATATGAACTGATATGATCGGCGGGCGACCATATCCGGTCTGAAATGGCGAACTCAGATCGAATAAGGATGCCTCAGCCCATACATGGTCGCCTCGCGGGAGCCTGGAAATTTGCTGTAAATCGCTAGTATGGCGCGCAACGTTGGACCTGCGACCCGACGGAGTTATGTAAGTGTTGTTGATGTTCAGCAAAATATAATGACATCACCGTGCTTGCCGTTCTCTCTCTCCACCCATGCCCCAACACGCCCATAAGAGTTCTCCGGATACCTAATTTTTGCTTCGCCGATATGTAGTACAGATCGGCGCTCCTTCGACGGTCCATCGCGTGCCATCGCGTGCCATCGCGTGCCATCGTGTGCCGCATGCCGCCAATGCAGTGCGAGCCTTCTCATCACATTCTGATGTCACAAGACCGAGGGCGGGCGACGGCTCGCGATGGCTCACGATGGACCGTCAAAGGGGCGCCGATCTGTACCACATATCGGCGAAGCAAAAATTAGATTCTTCGACCTCCTAACATGGCCTCGGGTGGAATCGAACCACCGACTCCCTGAAGGTTATTCTACAATTTAGCACGGAGCGGGAGCGAGTTCCAACTCCACGAGGACTATGTCCACTCAATGGCCGGCGCTCTTTGTAAGACGTCCATTTGAGACACGATTTACTTCATGCAAAAAGGACACAACTTTCATTCACCTGATGTCGTTGGGTGGATTCGAACCACCCTTTCAAACCTTTTTGAATCTTGCGTCAGGATCTTAGCCCGGGTGCGGGTGTTAATTTGAATCCGTGCAATGGAGACTTGTTGAAAGTGGACAAGGGAATTATTCAATGTCTAGCTACGATACAACTTCAAGTATTTATACTGTTCAGAATTTATCTAGAAACTTCTGCCCGAGAGCTGATGACGTGTCGACCGTCCGTCTTAGCGCGAGCTAAACCAAAATATACAAGTGAGCGTGGCTAGGAGGGAGGGAAGGGGCTGTCTGTGTGCGAATGGGATCAAGACAAAGCTCGCAGAGCTTGAGCCACGTGCGTGAACGCGGACGAGAGCGGAGACGGAGACGGAGACGGAGACGAAAGCGTGGGCTACCGCGGCAACGACGAAGGCCGGGACCTATCGAGCGATGAGGTACGAAGCGGAATCGGGAAACGAATCGTATTGGAGAGGCAATACTACACAGGATATATAGTAAGTGAGTTCAGGGGGTAGAATGGAAAGCTACCGCGATCCGAGGACTAAGAAAGGCAGTGCGAAGTATATACAGGCTGAAACTAGATATGTCGTAGAGGGGCGGCGGCGAGGAACGACGACGTCGGGCAGCGCGGTGAGCGGCGGGGCGAGCTGCGACAAGGACCGTAGTGAGGGAAGCAAGACGCGTGAGGTTGTGTTTGGTCATTCGGTGATCGGACCGATTCCGGGCGTAGTGCGACGTGAGGCGCGTCACTGAGTAAGTGAATGGGTAAGAAAAATACAGAACTGAATGTTCGAGCGCGTTTGAACGCTCGGCGCATCAATGTCGGGCTTAGTAATGCCGCCGTGATGCCATCGGCGATCTCGGTGATGGCTCGGCGTTTGTTCAGCTTCAACAAGACTAGCCGCGGTTCGCGCTACCGAACCAAATCCCAAGCAAATTGAACGGAGGATCAAACTCTCAGCCTGTAAGAGACTGGATGGGATTCCACGAGGATATGCACATGCGTCAATTGTGTCCTAGTAGGAGCGCACGGAATAGTCTAAATAAGGTTTACTACGTCTGGCCCGGTGAAAAAATATGCCTTGGATACATTCCGAGATGAGTTGTGTGATACAGACGATGCCAGATGAGCTCGGAGCGAGATAGCAGGAGGGCGAGGTGCCGTGGAGCGCAACTGCGGAGCGGGAACCAGAAAGAGAGCCAGGCGCAAGAGCAGGGAATCCATCCTTGTGTGAGATGCGAGGCGTTGCCGTCCAAAACCGCGGTTGCCAGCGATCTGAGGGGAGTGGACGAGCGGGGAGACGACGCAGATGTAAGAAGGGCCATCATGCACGAGAACAAAGCGAGCGTAATCGAGTTGCGCTACCGAAAGTGTGCTACCAATGACAGATCGCCCAGAGCCGGCGTTGGTTTGAAGGTGCGGGCGATGGGAGAGGGCAGGCTCACTCTCATGCTCGGGACTGCGGAGACAGAGCTCGAGCTCGAGCTCAGCGCGGGCCGGCGCAGGCGATAGCCTCGGATAGGTACGGACGAGCTACGCGACGCCGAGGCGTAAGCGTGGTGGAAGACGGGGAGGATATACACGTAGCAACGGAGGCGGCGTCGCAGAACTGCTCGACGAGGGCTTCGGCAGTACTTGGTCCGCGCACGTGGCGAGGCATCCGACAAAAGATATTGCGTAGGATTTTGGGGTAGCATGCGTGAATCAGCATCAGCACACACTTGAGAAAGCAGGGTATGGGACGCACCCATTACAGAAACAATTCCTGCGACTTTGGAGGCCCAGATCGCGGAGGAGGCGGCGCGAGGAGGGTCGTCACTGCATCCACCCGGACAAATCAGCAGGGCAAGAGGGGGATAGGACGGGGGACGCATCCCGGTCCGATACGCCACTCAGTGAGGGCAGCTCCCCACCGCTCGAAGGGAGTGGACAGGAAGAGGAAGGAGGAAAGCGGAAAGCGACGCTGCCGCCACTGGTAAAGAGCAACATCAAGGTCGATGCCAAACATGATGGGATCTACGGAGTTTCCGGGTTGGAAAGTCGTAGACACAGAGATGCCGAATGTTGCTGGTAGACTTAGAGACCGATGTTGAGTTGGTAAAGTCTATCTAAGGATCCTTCGGATCCGCCTCTAATGACTCCTAATGAATCCTACTGACTATCTATGACTGTAACTAAAGTGAAACGAAATAACTAAGGAACCGAACTGCGGTCCGCAGCGTGAGACGCGTCAGACGCGCAGTTCCGAATCGGGACAGTGAGCACGTGGCGGATCCTCACATATGAACACAGCCGCTGCTTGCTGCGGATGCCGGTCTCTGGGCGTGTTTCGTGGCCGAGGCCTCGGACGCGTCCTTCTCCTTAATCTCGCTGTCTCTATGCACTGCTACTTGGACTCCCTCGCTGGGTCAATGGTCTGCAAAAGCTCTTGCCCTAACCGCGCCACTGGCACATTGCGAATTTTAGCCGATTTCAGTCCGCGCTCTGCCATCTCCTGCCCGCAGCTCCTGCGCAGACTGCGGAGGCTCAAACCACCGCTTTCTCAGCCTTGTCGGAAGTTCTTGAGTCTCGCCGTGGGTTTCAATTGCGTTCTATCTGGTTCTGGGGCGTTGCCACTCCAAAACTATCTGCCTATACCGGAGGATCGCCTCATCTTTGCTGTTGCTTATGGAAGGCCCCGTGCCAGTCTTCACAAATCTCTTGCGCGTCTAATCACTGCGCTCCGCTATCTCCTGTCTACAGCGACTAGGAAGAATTAATACACTCTCATACATCCCCCACGAACCACCGGCCATCGTTCTATTTCCCCCGAATTCCGGCAGTACTCGAGCAGGGCCATATCGGCGTCTATTCATCTTCTCATCCTGATCCGTACCGCTTCAATATCCGACTTCCTCCGTCAGTCATCTCGGAAGCCGTTGCAGTCCACGCTCGTGCGGCTCCCATGCGCGCAGCTGCAAAAACCAAGACCTCGGTTGTGAGCCCCTCTTTCCAATCTTCATGCGCTTCGATGCGTTCGACCAACCGCCCCTTTTCGTCTCGCGTTCACTGTGCCGGCACAGTACCTCAAAGGTTCCTCCCACCTGGTTCCTTGGTGGAAATATCCTTCACCTGTCCCACCGGCGGAGACTGTTCAAAAAAAGTAAGTAAGATGGTGTCCCAAGCCCGATGATTTCGGGCGAATTCGAGTCGCCGCTCCTCCCAGAGCAGGCTAGTATCCGTGCCGGAGTTTTCCGTACTCCACGAGCACTGTATCCCCCTCTCTGCGGCTTCGATAAGTGCACAGCTCGTATGCACCGCCTCCGAGACTTCGTGCTCGAGGGATGTCCCTAACATCCACTCGTAAGTGTATCTCAATTCTGATCCGCGGAGGACGACGCACTGACTTGAAGGAAATGAAAAAGAAATATTTCACATTCGCTGGGTCGCTGCGACTCGGCAGTGCGATAATCTACAACGAAGGTACCTCCTTCTCCGCGAGCATTCAATAACCCCACGACTCTCCTCGCCGCTGGTATGGCATTCCCCCACTGTCCCGCGTGCTTCAGGTATGCATATCTAACCAGCTTCTGTACCGCTGTCATTCACCCTTCTATTTGGGTTCTTACCGGCATAGGACACGCGTAGGAAGATATGATCAACGGCCCCTCCGGGTCTCATTGATGCTGCAAATGAGTCTGTGACGGCGAAGTAGACATTCTGATTGTTGACAGTCTTATGTGGCAATTCGCCTGGCAACGCTGAATTCCACGTTCGAAAATCAGATGTTCCGAAGCAGAAAATAACCCGTCATTTGAAACAGTAGATCGCATCGCGCGACTTTTGCCTCACTCCCACTCCCTCGTTCCCATCGACACCTCTGCCGCAACCACATGATGTGCTGAGTTATTTTAACTCTTCTAACGCGCGGAGTCGATGGCAGTGCGCCTTTTGACGAGTGCCTAAACTAAGACCACAGCCTTTGCACCGGAAAACAGAAGCAATGGCCGCCATTGGCCTGTTTGCGCTGCAGCCATCAGCGCAATCCGGTGGCTGATTTGCAGTGCGCTGACGTATGGCTCCACCCGCCAAAAATCCCTGCAGATGGCTTTTGGAGCCACTGGGAGCTATTTTTGGTGGGTGGAGCCACTCGCCCGCGCACTGCAAATCAGCCACTGAGTGGTGCTGTTGGCTGCAGCGCAAACTCTCCAATCTGTCTGAAGCCATTTTAAGCTCCGCTTTTGGAGACATCAGCCCAACTCGACGGACTATCACTGAGAAGCAAGCTGAATTCCCACACCCCCGCTAACAAGTGCCCAAAGGCGATCGAGCTCAACCTATTTGTGTAACTCACCATTAACATTTTAACCGAAGTGGTGGGGTGCGAAGCACCCCGCCGCGCTCTTGTGATTCTGACGGTTCTATCTGGCTCTCGTCAAAGGCGGGGTAGATGAAATCCAAATATGTAGGCCCTCCGTTGGGCGCTACCAATGTGCTGGGGAGAAAGCTCCACAAGCGTCGCTCAAAAGGCGTCAGACGGACAGGCTCAATGTATAAAGGGTTAGAAGCTGATCCTGACAACAGTTACATATAACTGCTCCGGGTGAGTTAAAAAGACCGAAACCTGCATCGAGCTGACTTGATCATCTACCATGCCCCCTTCTTCGTCTGACCTTGACGTCGTTCTCGAGTACACCGGAACGGCCGCCAGCATGCTCGGGGTGGTATCTGATGCCACCAAGGTGTCCTTCCTGAATACGGTGTCCGAAGGGGCTCTGCTCGTCATATCTATGGTTAAGGTCAGTTCTGCAGTCACCTTCGAATCCATCTCCCTCAAAGGAAGCAGGATGTCCGGTCCAATAAAGATCGGTGTCTCCGGATGCTCAATATGATTCATCAACTGCTCTGTGTGATCATCTCACTGTCTACGACATCGGGCTCTGTAACGGACCCCAGATTCCTTGATAACGTTGGTCGATTGGTTCAGTGGGTGAATCCCTTATTTGGATGGCATAGACTGACTCTGAGCCAGGAACTTGAACAAATTCGATGCTTGCCTTCGCTCCCAACAAGAGTTAGGGAAGATCAGACGATTTTTCAAACAAACCGAGATAACGACCCAACTCGAGGCTTGTGAAGTGGATCTCTACGGTCTATTGGACTTGTTCAAGGTGGACTATGACCTGGAACATGGTTGCGAGTGCTGAAATGTCACGTTATAGCTGCACTTCGGCGGAATTCTCACCGCGGCGATATTGGACCTGAATACTGAAGTCGAGCAGAGGCACCAAGAATTTCTAGAACTCTTGTCTGCAGGAAGCAACTCCCAATATCCTGACACGCCGTCTATAGTGTGTAGAATTCAGACCGAGTTTTTTTTCGTATACTAACGGGTGCTCTGAAAGCTCGGAAGTGTTTCTCGAAGGAGCGGCAGGTGAGGGATACACAAGCAACCGATGTGGTTGGCTAACTTCTATATACAGCTCGGGCGCCCTCTCCCTTGTTCCTGCCTCTCCACAGATTTTCCATGGCCGTGACTCCGAGTTAAACGAGATCGTGGCCGCACTCATGAAAGAGGCACCACGGGTGGCCGTTCTCGGCAGCGGTGGAATGGGCAAGACAACCTTGGCCCTGGCCGCTCTTCACCACGCGGATGTCAAAGAAAAATACCCGACTCGTCATTTCGTCTCCTGCGAGTCAGCTAACAGCGCTGGGGAATTGGTTTCGAGTGTCGGGTCATACCTAAACCTACCACCATCTCAGGGCCTGTCGAAGGCAATTTACGGGCATTTCCTAGACCGCGGCCCAACCATTTTGGTGCTCGACAACCTGGAAACTCCCTGGGAGCCACTGTCAGCCCGCGCACCAGCTGAGGAGTTTTTATCCCTGCTAGCGGATGTTCCGCACTTGGCGCTGCTGGTGAGTATCCACCCATTTTCTTTCGGTGTGGCTGAGATGTTCGACAGATCACCATGCGCGGCGCAGAACGGCCGGGCAAAGTGAAATGGAGCCGCCCATTCCTGGCTCCGCTCGAGCCCATTTCAACCCTAGCAGCACGTCAAACCTTCATTGATATTGCTGAAGAGCCAACAGCTGGCGACGAGGCCGCTTTGGACGACCTCATCGATTTGACTGGAAACCTTCCTCTGGCAGTGGCCTTGATGGCCAACATAGCATCATACGAAGGTTACCTCGGGGCGCTCACCCGTTGGAAAACAGAGAACACGGCCCTGCTCTCCGAGGGATACGACAAAAGATCCAGCCTCGACGCGTCAATCAGCATGTCACTCTCCAGTCCCCGGATTAACTCCAATCCACATGCACTGGATCTGCTCAGTCTTCTCTCCCTACTTCCCGACGGCATATCCGAGGAGGAGCTCGTTTCCAGCAAGGTCCCACTTCCGAAGATCTCGGAATGCATATCGTCGTTGCGTCGAACCTCGTTGGCATTCATGTCGGACCGTCGATTGAAGACACTGGCCCCAATCCGGGACTATATCCGTCGCGCTCATCCAGCGTCTGCTGCGCTCACTCAGCCGCTGTTGAGTTATTTATTGGCGCTGCTCAGAGCCATTAGGTCAAGTCAAGTCGTGTTCGACGTCTTCCCCCAACTCACATCACACCTCGGGAATATCACCAGTGTTCTCTCATATTTACTGGTGTCAGAAGGATTTGCGCAACCCGACATTGGTCGCGAAATCCTGGCTCTCAACGACGTCTCCCAGTGTGTGCTGAAAGGTCAAAGCAGCCTGTTTCAATATCTGCCCAGCATCATTGAGTCAAGTCGCAATGAACATTTGAAGTGGATGTACATCGGGCACTGCATCTCCAGCGGACGCGGCTCACCGAGAGATGTGGAGGATTTAGTGAGTCAAGGAGTCCAATACTTCGCTCAACACAAGGATCATGTGCGTCAAGGTATGCCGTGAGAGGTGCTGTTAATTGATCTCCGATACTCATCTTTACCATCTGTAGTCGACACATATCTCAAACTTGCTACATATTACCAGCGGGCCGGGGACCAAAAACGGTTCTCCGAGTTCACGGAACGCGCCATGGACTTAGCAACAACAATCAACCATCCCGTGTATCAAATACGGGCATTGGGTTACACAGGCCACATCGCGAAAAACCGTGGTAGATACCATGAAAGTATTCAACATCACAGAGAGGCCCAGAGGCTTTCACGCCTGACCGGGAGAGTCGAAGAAGAGTTCGACAATGTTGAAGGGGAGGCCCTGACGCTGTGCGCTTTGGGGAACTTCCCAGAGGCCTGGGCATGCGCAGCGGAGGGCTCTGAGCTGCTCATGAGGAACGGATGTGAAGGTTTAATCCGGCAGCTGAGCATCCTGGACGCGAAGGTGGAGATTCACTGGCAAAAGACGGAGTACGCGGAGGCCCGGCAGCTCACGGAGCGTATGGTCCACATGACCAGTCAGCATCGATCCCCATATTTCCACGCCAATAGTGTCAGCAATTTGGTGCAGCTGGATCTCATCATGGGAATGGATGACACCGTGATCCGTCAAAATCTCAAGGCCGCCAGACAACTGGCGACGGAGCTTAGGTTTCACCCAGTCCTCCGGTGGTGCGACTTTTCTCAGGCGGAATTGGATCTTCGGAATGGGGATCCATTGAAGGCCTATATCACGTTCAAACTCTTGGTAGGAAGTCCCGAATCGAAACCTGAGGCTGTCTCTCTATCCTTGGCGAACCTTGGCAAATTATCTAACAACTTGTGTGGCCTAGGAGAAACCTGTCACTGGGCCACCACGTACTTCGCTTTGTCCCGCAAGAGAAAGGAGCTTGGTCACACATACCAAGCCCTTCGATATCTGGGTGACATTTTTCTTGCCCAAGGCGACGAGCAAACAGCAATGAATATCTTTCAAGCGGTTTTGGATGCCTCCACCGAGATGGACGTGCACCGGCGGAGGGCGGATTGCATGTCGCGGATAGGGAATATATCGGTGCACAAGGGTGACTTGGAAAAGGCAAGGGAGATGTGGGAGGCAGCCCTTCCGCTGTTCGTTCGTTCGTCCCAGGCGAAAAACGCTGCCGCCATCGAGGTGAAGCTGGCTCAGCTTGCTTTGGGGAACCTAGCCGCACTCTTGGACATTCCAGGTCCAGGAATTTCCACCCAGAAAAGTGCCGGGATCGCGCCAGTAGAGGGGCTACACTCAGCGGAAGAGACAAAGACAGAGCTCCCGGCCGAGCTACTGGCTCTTCGTGCCCCCACCAGCCAATCAGTGGTGGACTCGGAGGTGGGACAGACAGTTGTGACGAGTGTAAAGAACGAGGAAGTGGCGATGAGCGCTTGAGGAGTTCCAAGCAGAAATATCTATCTATACCCTGCCCTGATGTCTCAAGGTGTTCAAATACGAACTGAATATTTAATTTTGCACGCACCGTCCGGAACTGTCATTGCACTCGAAGAGAACAAGTCTTTGCACTTTGAAGCACGAGAAAGGTTTTCCATGACGGTAAGAAATATTGTTGGCAGCATTATGTTGAGAGTTATATGTGTAATCCCGCGAGGATCTTGTGCTGAGAGTACGCAGGAGGTAGAATTAATACAAGAGGAGAGCGGCTCCATGCTGCATCCCGGAACCACACCTGGGCGGGCTTTCTTCATGGCGCTGGCCCCACCCGCGTCCGCGTAGATCGCAACGCTACTCACCGCGCGATTCGGGCGCAGCGGCGAGTACCCCACCTGAACTATGATACATTGGTAATAGTGCGAGTTGAACGCGAGGCAACATGGGAATTATACTGGCGGTAGGGGGGTACTCGGGTTGTTCTTGGTTGTTTCTGCTTTCGAGTACCGTCATCGACTTAAGTGCCCTTAAGTTAGCGTAAGTAAGCTTGCAGTGAGTAAGTTACGGCACGTCAACTTAAGTTTACTTACTTACTTACTGACTTAATTTCTCTGACACAAGTTATAGTTCACGAACGATGCAAGTAAATTCTGAATGTAGTTCAAGCGCAACCCCTCACCAAAGGTGGGGGCCGGTTTTACTGCCTTAGATGATGTACCTAGAAAATCGACGACATACACCTCTATGAATCTCGGCTGCAAGTATTAAAGTCAGGAATGCCCTGATAGCAGATAAGCGAAATAGCATTGTCAGTGTACAGGGATAGAATCAGGATATGTTTACTTCATGACAAGGTCTAAGAAAATTTGTTACCATAGATGCGACCCGGTGGGACGATTCCTAGGTTCATTTCGTTGTTCGCATCTATACTTCTCGGGCTGTAAGAGGATTTGGACCCAAATCTCCTCTCAAAGATCTCTTGAAACTCGGAATTCTGCACGGAGTCAAGGAGTAAAATGACCTACACTCCTGTAGTTAGGGTATTGTGAGGCTGTTTCCATCAATGTCACAGCTATTACGCTCGTACACACCGGAGCTCCTATATTTTTGCCTTGCTCGGCACGGACTTGGCACATTATAGGATGTAAGAGGTCTTAATCATTTTGTCTCTCATCCTTACCCGTCAGTTATTCACCGGACGGAACAGGGATGTTAGTGCCACTGAGCTGGAAGACTTATTTCACTTGCTATGCACCGCCATTTGCACGATTGAAAAGGGCGGGGGTCGGAGTTTCAATAAGCGCAAGTTTGCCAAGCGTGGGAAAAGCTAAGTTGAGTTCGGCCCACCAAAGCCGTAGTGCCAAGTTAACTTAACAAGTCAGGAAATAAGTACCTTTTATCGGACTCTCTCCAGGCAGGTGCGCTCTGCGGAGCTGTATAGATGCGAGTCCTGAGCCAGTGATTGATTCCGTCAAGGATGCCGTGCCGTAAGAAGATCCCGATGGGCGCCCAACGTCCTTGCAGCGGTGGGGCGAGTGTTAGAGCTTGCAATCCAGCGAATATCAGTCAGCGGTAGAATAAAATCATAGAGATGGCTTCGGACAGTCGAGAGGGTACTGCATTGAGGCAAAAGCACGCTCAATGGAGAGGAGGATGCGCTTCAAGTCGGGGTTACTTAAGATTGGGCTGAGGTTACAAGACAGACCTCGTGCATATATTACAGCGTAGTAACCGTGGATGAGCCCGAGCTGTTTGGCGCACAGGGGAGCAGGCGAAGACAGTCAGATTGAAGCGATATTCTGCGTATCCCAGTTCGGGCGGGAAAATAGTAATGGCTGCGACAGCCTAATCCCACGAGGCGGCGGGAATGGCCGGGCGATGAAGCTGCGCACCGCAAAAGAGAGGGGCGCGGGAGAGAGCATTGTGGGATGACGTTGTGAGCCCGCTGAGGGGGGGCTGGACACACGAGATGATCCTTAGATCCAGAGGCACGACGGCGCTGAGAGGCTTGGAAAGGGGAGCGGAACTGTGTCAGGTAAGCGCGTCCAATGCCGCGTAACGAAAACCGCCGCTGAGTAAGTAGCGAGTCCAATGCAGCGCGCGAGATGATAGTAACACAGCGCAGGTCACAGCCGCGGCGCGGATGGGCAGACGAGACGGTCGTAGGAGTCCACGACGGAAGGAGAGTAACGAGGGATCGTGGCATCGGATATTGATAGGACGAAGGCGAGATCACGGCGACGGTGCGCCGGTCCAGGGTAGGGTGCTGATTGCGGGTAGCGCAGTGTCAAAAAAGAATGAAGGGACGCGGGAAGAGAAGGCGGAAAGATGACATGAGAAACACACCCGCGCGAGCCCATAACCCAGAGAGCGACGGGACCTCTGCAGAGTTCGACGGCTGCTGTTGCCAGTCGCACCTGCCGCGGATGCGGATGTCGCCAAGTTGGATGTCGTAGCGTCGGCGCTCGCGGGATGGTCTGTGAGGTAGAGGGCGATGAGCAGGAGAGTATTTCGCAGGGGCATCGTCCAGAGGTCGGAGAATTCGACGGGAAGAAGCGAGGGGGCACTGGCATTTGAAAAAAGGATATACTGTACTATTTCGACCGAGTGTTCAGCCCATGTCACGCGTCACCACAAGTGTTCATTTTTCTAGGTGTTCATTTCTCGGCAATCACGATAGAATTGCCTTATATGGCAGTCCGGCGTATGCCGGCCGCATTTTTGTGTCGTTTTTCAGCCTATTTGGGCCACAAAAGCTGAGTGTCACCGTCACCAGTGCCACAAGTGTTCAGTTCAGAGGGCCGCATCACGCGTCACCTGAACACTTGGTTGAAATAGTACAGTAGGGTCGATTTTCTTTTTGAGGGCCTCGGCGGCGGACCTACTAACTAACGTAAGCGCTCCCACACCCTATATAAGGCAATCCATCATTTTCTTTAATTGCGGGGGCTAGGAATATTGACTCCGGACCTTCCCAAGGCACCCCCCGACCATCTTCAGTGGCATGAGAGCTTGGCAGTCGCTTCCACGGAGGTCAGATATCGGTGTGCATTTTTTGTGGACTACTAACGAGGCCCGCCGCACGGCTCAAAGTCTCAACACACACAGAGTAGCTAGTGGGTAGCTCGACTTGTCTGGGAATCATTTGAGAACATCTAGAATTCATATTTCGAATTTAATCGAGGTTGCAGACACGGTTCTTCGTAGTATACTGAGTTCCTAGATATATTCGACCCGTTACCGCAGAAAATGTTGGCATCACACTGTAATAGGTGGCGGGAATCGCCGATTCCACCCAGGGAAGCTCGCGGGACCGGGATTAATGCCTGAGGAACCTGTAATTGACAGTTATTGAGTTTCTGGAGTGGTGTTAAAGATTAGCGATAGTTTCGTGAGTAAGTTGAGTTTGAAGAACCTCTATATAATCAATATAGTTCACCTTTAACAACCTGTCCGAGAGAGCGAGTCTTCTGAGGCGAGCTGGGAATTTCAACCAGCTGCGGGGTTGCTTCTATTCCGAGAAGTAAGCGCACGGCTTTACAACTAAGAGCTAGCTTGACGAGATACCGAAAGGAGCGCGCGGCTTCACACTTAAGCTCACACAAGATTTAACGGCACGGGCGCGCACCCTTCGACTCGGGTGTTGCGCGCTTCGAGACATTCCTGTCGTCCTTAGGAAACTTCGGCGCAGGCAGGTTTGAAGACCACCCAACCAGATTCACGCGAGCAGATCGGAACGAGTTCCGATTATCATTGCGATTATCAGACTCGCGGTACTGTTTTTCCCTGTCCCTGGCATCAAGTCTGATTAACGCCTCTTCATGGAAACGAATAGCTGCCTGAAATTCCACCACATCTTGATACAACTGAGTAATCAAGATAGGATTCCAATTTCCACAGAGTGGGTGCGCCATCCATTACATGCAGAATGATCTCGGAATCACTCAACGTGTACACAGTGTTCAGTAACTCCGTTTTGCGAATAAAGTACTGAGTTGACCTCTCACGTCCATGTCCAGCCTCCCGGTATGACGCTTGATTGGCACGAGCGCGCTGATGGTCAAGCCAGTTGCGATTCATGAAGTAAGTCATGAATGCACTACGCAAGGTATCCTAATTTGCCTCGATAGTACTTCGATAGGTCTTTGGCAGCGACCAGTACCACGTTTCCGCGTGGCCTTCAAGTCTCCGCGGTGCAATTCTTCCAAGTTGGCTCCAGACTGTCTTAGATTTGCGCGCCAGATCGTTGACTTTCAAAATCCAACGCACAATTGTATCGACATTGCCATCCCACTTGGGTACTTTTTCCGCTTTTGACTTGAATTCGAAATGCGGCTCCCTGTTGCCAATCGAAACGTGAACATCCACAGCAGCTGGTACAGGCGGCATCGTGTTGTTTCTCGGTGGTCGAGGTGGAACCCCGGAAGGTCCACGATTCGGAGGCCGACCAGGTCCGTCATCCGAGTCACTATCGTCCGGGTCGCCTCCAGGAGGTCCTGCAGACGGCCGTTGTTGCTGAGGTGACGCGGAAGCGAAGGGCTGAGTAGCGTATGCTGCCTGACTATCACTCGCACGATGAGGTGCTAGGTGAGAACCAGAATCTCCTTGATGGTTTATGCGACGCATCTGCTCAGCCTCTTCCGGTTCCATCGTTGGAATTCGGACAGACGTCTAGTGTATACGACCCAGTGTTCTGGGAGCATCCTGCAAATATTCATATCACCACAACCGCCGGACTAGAAATATGAATATTTGCAGATGGTCCCAAAATGTTGGGTCGCGTATACTAGAGGCCGATCGAGGTTTTTCTGAAGCAGTTAGAACAGAATTATCGTGGCAGTAAAAGCTTGATGAAACCTACCTAGTGAATCAATGCTTCGGGTCATAGACAGCGCCGCTTCAGGGCATAGAAAGATTGAAGGGGCCGAGTCTAGTTCAATTTTAGTGGTCAAAGGTGTCGCCGAGGTTCAATAAAGCGGTCCGACCTTGCCAGAATAATTCGAGGAGCAAATGCCAATTGGCATCCGGGTGACTAGAAGACGGGTTGACATGTGTGCGAGAATGTAGACGATACAGTATTCCAAGTAGAACGCCCAGACGAAAGCCCAGTTCACTGATCATGAGACTTTCGGGGCAGGCGAGGGCAGCAAGTGAGGGCAGACCAAGGTGTGAGAACGTGAGCCAGAAAAAGCCAAGAAATGCGTAGAATTCGCATGCGCACCGTGAAGAGATCTAAGAAGTGCGGAAGCCGTAAGCTAATATCTGAGCCGATGTCTGAGCTTCTTGGCCAGCCGTCGTCGTCCACATCCGGGGGCCACTGGGAAGGAGGTTCAGAGAGGCGGGACGTGGGAACGGCAATTCGGAGCATCTGGTCTAGGAGTTGCTGCAGAGCTGAGTCAGAACGAGCAGTATGGGGCAGCAATGATTCAGGATCATAAAGAAGGAAAACAAGCGGTGCAATTGGGAGTCGGGGAATCTCGCTGCAACGCGAATAGTGCATTGAGAAGATGCTGCGGAGAGGGAATTGGGGGTAAGGACCCTCGCGGTTGCATAGATGGCAGGCGCGTGGAAGGGCCAAATTTGAAATGAGCGGCGGGATAGGATCCACGTGGCCAGATTGGTAATCAGCCGTGGCTCATGTACACAGCCACGGTTGGACACCGCCGCTCGAGGCGAGTGAAAATTGAGAGCGATCCTAATTAGGGTCACGCCCAGCAAAATTCGCTGCACGTCCTGGAGCGCCTTGGATGTACTCAGATGTACTCGTGGGGATAATCCGGAGCAGCGTAATTCACAATACATCGCATCGGTATAATGAAGGGATCCAAATATCCCTTGTAAAAAATTCACACAGCACTAACGATTAACGCAAAGATGCAGAATAATTCAGACGCGCCGAGGTGCAGGCGCATCGGAGGACCTTTCTTCTTAGGGGCCATGGGTGAGCAGCACATACACTGATCCTACTGCAGGACATTTCGAGGATGGGCCGAGATCGGGGATACACACGCCTCAAAATTAGAACGCTGAGGTGAGCGCGCGGTTCAGTGCGAGAAGGGCAATCAGCGGATGGGACAAATTTAATGAGTTGCGGTTGTTTGTGCTGGGATTCCGCTGGAGCTGGAAAATGTCGGCCGCAATATCGGCGTCATGAGTAACGGAGAGAGGAGGACACGCACGGGAGAGGTCTCGGCACGAAGATGGTCGGGCAGAGACTGGATATACCCGTTGTGGGAAAGACTGGCAGTCGTTTGAGTCGCCGACCCAGTTTGGGATCCCGGAGGAGCAGATGAGGGATGCGAACCCTGGTCCCTGTTTCGTGGTTCAATGTATGTTAAATTCACCCTAACGAGGAACCACTTTACGCAAGTGTGTAAACCTATAAAAAGAAGGGATGTGGAGGAAGTTCAATATGAATCGTTCAGAGAAATCGACCCGAGACCTCAGTCCGTCGAGTGCGGAACAATCGCCTGCGCCTCTGAATGAAGTGAGGCAATGTCTTAACAAAGTTGAAGGGCGGTGGGTACCGCAATTCAAGAATTGCACGCAGCGGTGTGAGGGTTCAGGTCGACGAGGAATGTCAGTGTCAAGGACAGGACGGGAACTAAGAACGGGGACTCTGGGTCACGATTAAATAGGAGAAGATGAGACATCTACGCCTTTCAGACGCGAGAGATAGCAAACTAGGTACTATTGAGCCCACGCTTCCGCAGTTTCCTGTTGCAACAAGTCAGGGGGCGAGAACGCCGGGACCCAGGCGCGAGGAAACTGCCTCGGTACTCGGAAGATTATCCGTCAATCCATCCGGGACGAGTCAAGGGTCATGACTGCCATGGGAAGGCGGAGAGAGAATCCTCGAGCAGGGTGAAGACACATGTGATCAGTAGACGCCCGCGCGCGGAATGAGACATAACACCTCAGATTAGCCTCTGAACGAGTTGCGAAGAGTTCAAATAGACGCTGCGTGGCAGCGTTGGTGAAAAAAATAAATGCATCAAGTCGGAAGACAATTCATTTGACCAGACTTACGGTAAACTGCCGCGATGGTGAAGGCTCCGATGAGAAGATAGAATGACCCCACACAGGATAGATCCAAGACGCGCTTGGAATCCGTCCGGGCAAGGCAGCAGTATCTCCGAGAGCCAGAGACCCAGCGGCGTCTCCAAATGGAGTCCCGCAGGGCTCCCTGGCTGCCATGAGGGAGACGCGCCGTTCGAGAAGCTCCGGCACGGGTCATAGTGGAGGGAGCATCCGTACCATCGCGATAGTGCTATATTAGGACAAAAAAAGGTGAAGCCTCACCTGTATACACGGAGTACGTCGTCCGCGGAGGCAAACAGCGCACGTGGCGAGTGTGAGGGGGCGTAGGAGCGGGTGTGGCGCAGTTCTAGCACATCCAGGGATGTGCTAATGGATTCCGACTTCGTTGTTGGCAAAAGTATGTCTATGGGAGGGTTGAGATGGAAGAAAGTCAGATGTAACGAACGGCGCACCTCGTTAAGCGCCGGGCGGGACGTCACAACCTCGAGGCTTCAGCACGTCGTCGTTAAAAGTCGCCGGAGCGGAGGTACGCGAGCGCCAGCAGAGCCGGACAAGTGCGTTCCTAGAAGGAAGACGGAGACGTATTAATTTCAATGTGGACGCGAGGAGCGTTCGATTGCGTACCTTGCAACCGATTTGGCTCATCCCGGGAGCCGTGGCATGGGAGCCATCGCAAGATCTCAGTTGGCCCTACCGAAAAGCGCATAATCTTCAGGCGCTGGTTGTCGCTGTCGGCGCCGCGGGAGAAGGGCTGCTTGCGGAGGATCTGCCCGAGGAGGGGGGAGGAAAAATGCACGATGGCGGTGATCCATAGGTCAAGACGGTAGTCGTGGCGCTGTTAGCGCACGAGCTCGAGCATATCGGAGGCATTAGTGGCGCGACCCGACGCGGAGGGGGTCCACGACGTCGGGGCGGGAGCGGCCACAGCCGAGGCGACGGTTTGGTCACCAGGAGTCTCACCAGGGCGTTCACGGGCGGAAACGAGAAGAAATTGGGCTGCGCAAGCCGGGTAAGTGAAGATATAGAGATAAATTCAGGTAACGCACCTGGGCGCCCCCAGCCTGTCGAAAATACTCCTATAATACCCCAATATTCAGCCCCATGCGGTCTGGCCCATGAGATAGGCAGCCGGTCGTATCCTATCCGTCGGGGAGGGTGCACTGGCCCGCGTGTGGTGGGGGCTAATTTTGCCAAGTATTGCGGGCAAATGGGGGCGATTCTCATGGCCAAACGTGTTTGGAAGGTTGTTCCCAGGGTAGCGGCAGACAGGTGGAGAATGCGCATACGTTGGGGGAACAGGAGCTGCCGCGAGGAGAGAAAAACGAAAGATGTGAGCGCAAACGTCAAGGAATAAGTGATAGACGGGGGGAGTACCTCGGGCAGGAAGGGAGAGACACCAGTTAGTATTGCAGGTGGTGTTAAGTGACTGCGTCCAGAATTGCGACCAGGGCGCCCAAAAAACCACGGGGGTATCCAAGAAATCACTGAAAATCTGGGGTCCCCAGGTCGTTAAACCGCACCGGGAGGGTTGCCGAGGTGAGGGGTTGTCTTCAAGAGCATTTTGCGCACGTATGTCGGCCGCCATGGTCGTATCGGTGTGGTTACGGTGCGGCGGTACGTAGTGGGAGGAAGAGGCAGAGCATTGCCACTGATGTGAGAATTTGATCGGACTAATCGATCCCCGTCACCGATCGGAGTGGTCAAGTTAGGATCTCCTTTACGTCATTTATTCTTTTTCTTCTTCGTCTCGACGCGCCACGCGTTTACTTGCAAGACACGTCTTCGGATACAAATCAGCTGCTGTGATTTTCCGTTCCCGCAGCACGGCGGGAACGGTTTTGGGAAATAATTTTTTGGGGGGGCGGGGGCGTTCCCGCATCGTATGAGGGTTCGTTTGTACAAAAAATAATTTGCCGCGCGCGAAAGAAGATTGGCCCGCGCGAAAGAGTGTTTGATGCGCGCGAAAGAGTCTCGGCTATCTGAGCACTGCAATCGGCAATACAGTGATGCCATCAACTGCCGAGCGATGGCCGCATCAACCCACATCGTTGTGAGATGTACATTTTCCACTTATTTCGATCACAAGAACCCCAAAACCTGGTCAAATTCTCAAGGTTCGCACTACCTGATGGTTTCCATATGGGGTCGAATCGTTGCAGGCGAACTTGCCACCTGATGCTCCGGGTTTAGGGGGGGTGAGTGGAAATGCAACAGGAAATGGGTGAAGGCTCCCTGGGAGATTTATGAATGACAAGAGTTGAATTACTGGTCCAAGGTTGCAACACATTGAATCATACTTACATTTCAACATGCCCGAGAGGCCCGAGCACACCTAGTGCACACCCAGTCCTCCAAAATAGGGTCTTGGGCCACTAGAATAATGATATAAGAAGGGAATCTAAGATTTATCCAGCTTGAGGGCATTTAGCATGCTCGCAGCCTAAATACGCAGCGCTAGCATCTCCTTCTCCGTGTAAAATCCTATTGGTGTTGACTCAATATTTATAGCCCAAATAGCCCCGCCGAGCTCAATGCAAGGCCCAATGTGAGGGCCTGTCAGTGAGGGATGTTGTCCCCGGCACACTTGGTTCAACTGCTTTCACGGCGGTGTCGCGGAGTTAATGCCATCACTTGTTGCTCAGATAGCCGAGACTCTTTCGCGCGCGCATCAAACACTCTTTCGCGCGCGCCAATCTTCTTTCGCGCGCGGCAAATTATTTTTTGTACAAACGAACCCTCATACATCGCGGCAGGAACGGTTTTTCGGAGATTTTTTTGAGGTGAATTATTTTGGAAATTGATTCCGTTCCCACAGCGCGGCGGGAGCGGTTTTGGGGAAGATTTCTTTTGGGGGGGCAGGGGCGTTCCCGCAGCGCGGCGGGAACGGGCTTGAGAAGGATTTTTTTGGGGGGGCGGGAGTGTTCCCGCATCGCGGCGGGAACGGTTTTTGGAGAAATTTTTGAGGTGAATTTGTTGGAAATTAATTCCGAGCACGGCGGGAACGGTTCTAGACAACAGTATTATTATTGTTACAACACCCTACGCTGTTGTAGGTAGGCCCTAACTAGGCGGTGTTTCAGGCCTTCCTGATCGGCTGATTGTCGAGCAATATCCCGGCTCGGGGCGAGGTGATTGGAGAGGACAGAACAATGCCGAAATACCACGTTAAAAGACTCAAAAATCTTTGTGATAACGCCGACTAGAGGGCCGAATTGCACTAAGTCCTCGTCAGTGTGCACCAACAAATGATACTTAATCTTGAAAACGATCTTTGAAGGATCGATGGTCTCAAAGATATCAGGAACATTTGCAACGGCAACTCTGAGATCTTGCTGCCATTTGAGAGATAAGTGATCCCATGGTTTACAGCAAACGTGATTAAATACCCGATATTCAGCGAACCCACAGCAGTACTGCAAGCTCACCGGTAGCCCTCCAGGCTTTGAATTGATCATCTGTTACCAAGCCCCTGACATGAAAGAGATTTGTCTGAGCGAGGGTCTTGAATTGACGGCCACTCAAGGATCCCGCATACTGCATTATGTAGTTGGCTCGAATCGCATTGATCGACAGCCCATCTGTGTTGGTTGATTGAAGGCGCAAGGCATATGTCTACTTCTGCTCGGGAGACCAGGACGTGTGAGTGATGTGCCAGATATCCTTAACGATCCCAAGCAAGACTGTGCAAAAGTTCGATTGGCGTATCTTTAGCAGGATCAAAACCTAGAAAGAATGTTCGGTGTCGATATAGCACAGGAGAAAAACATTCGCTCACCCTTCATGGTCAGGAATGGGCTATAGATTTTGTCTCCATTATCAACAGTCCACTGGACAAGTTCGGTTTCGATATCCTCGACTAGGCGATTGGGTTCGTTTTTCCTCATCTCTTTGAAGCGCGAGAGTAACTCATCAATATAGAACTGTGTATACGCATCCTTAACTCCGGTTTCGGTCTGCGAATCTTTGACATGTTTGATAACGCTCGAGCAGGCCAATTTGACTTGTTTCTCCAGCTCTTGAACAATATCTCCTTTGTGCGAGGTACGCCAGCCTGTAGAAATTTGTAAATGCTCAATTAAATGAAAGGAAAATATAAATACCTCGAACAGTGCATGATACCCTTCATCAGTAGCCTTGTCCTTTTGCGTTCCACCGACGCGGCATTTGCGACCAAGACAGTTGCCCTTTCCGCCAATATGTGCCGAGATTTCACTTTGCATCGGATTGTCGGAAGCACCGGCGTTGACATGGATGCAGAAGCAGGTAGGATCGCCCGAATCATCTTGAACTTCAACCGGATTAGTATGCGTCTCCCTGAATACATTATTAACTCAATTAATCAGGCAACTGAAATACTTACTCTACGGCCTGCTTGAATTCGCGAAACTGCTCCGGGACACTTGCATTTGGGGACGTCGAGATAAAGTGGACATGAAGTTCTTGCTGAACAAGTTTTCGGGGGACGTTGACGTGGGTCATGTACGCATTCCTACATAATTGTCTCTCCGTTCTACACCTCAGAAATTAGAATGAGTGGCGGTTTACACAGCCACTTTTACACAGCTACCTATTCTGATGTACAGAAAGGAGCGACAACCATATAGCCTTTGTTTTCTGAAGCCATCTCTTTCACCAGTCATCCTGATGATATGCCCGCTTTGGAGCAAACCTCTTCTTCCTCTGCACAGCAGGTTGTAAACATCTTTCAGCTATGTTGCTGTCAGTCTGTTCAGGTTGTCGGTAGTATTACTGTAACACTACTGATTGCTCCATATTTAGACAATGCAGACTCAGGTTTTGCTTCTACTCACTGTGATCTCATCAATATACTTACTGGTAGGAAGAATGACTTTGAGTGCCTTGGGAAGGGAGGCGAATTGTAGCCCTTGAAACACTTTTATGGTCAGCTCACTAGTTGGACCAGAAAACACAGTGGTTTTGAGATTTTGCAAGGAGCCTTGCCAAGTGTGTGAGTTTTGTGGTCCCAATAAGGGTCAGGCAGGGCAAGCTGGGAGTGAGACAGCTGAAATGAATAGTTAGGGCAAGTCGGGCCCTGCCCCCCATAGGGGGGGCGCGCAGGACCCGACTTGCCCTAACTATTCATTCAGCTGTCTCACTCCCAGCTTCCCTGCCTGACCCCCAAATGTAACCCTAGATTAGGGTTAGTTATTCCGAGATTAGGGTTAGCCCTATGACCCTAGGGTTAGATCTATAACCCTAGGGTCCCCTAGTAACCCTATTATGATGATTCATACAGAAGGAGCCCAAAAAGAGAGATTTTTTTTTTTTGGCTGGCTAGTATTTTAGGCTTGTAGAGCTCCCTCCCCGCTTTCCAACGCTTCCGGAATCAAGACAAACGGCCCAGCGGTTGTTGAGATATGAGCTTTTTACTGGCAGAGCTTCAAAAACCGCCAGCTCCGGCCGAGTATTTTGCAATTTTCTAGACGGGAATTGATGGGATCAAAAAAATCTTCTACCCAAAAGGTGATCGCAAAGGTCAGATCTACCTCTCAGATTTTTTTCGGATTTGTTTGGAAAATAAAATTTCTTTTCCCACAGTCAATGCTAGAACTGACTGACCCTAAGACGAATAGGTGGCCTAAAATGGCAGGTGGCCTACAGCCTTATAGATGAAACCACTTTTCCTTACCTTTCTACCTTACCTACCTACCTTACCTTTCTTTTTTTTGGCGGGTCCGAAAGTATATACAATTTCATACCTGACTTGAAGTTTCGGCATTTTCCGAGACTCCATCAGAATCCATCTCACCGCCGCGTTTGGTCGAGTATTTTGCCTTTTTCGGACGAACCGTTTCACTGATCACCCAAGTCATATAGGCAATGTTGTAGAGCTCATCGAGGGCTACATTTTCACTTTTTTCTTGAAAAAGAATATTTTTTGGCAGTCTGACCCGAAAAGGCAATAGGGCGGGCACTGCCATCGACGACGCCGCCGCCCCTCATCAAAACAGCGCCGCCACCAGTAATGGGTGTGGTCCCGCCACCCATGGGTGCCAGCACCCTACCCTGGTGCCATTTTCCCTGCAGGAGGAACCCGGGAACTGAAAGTGCATAGCCACCCGGTCCATCCGAAAGTGTACAGCCACCATTATGTGCTCATAATGACTTCTTATATAGATAGGAGTTCACCGTCAGGCCACGTTCCGCGGCGACGAATTCGTGTCCTTCACGCGCAGGTCGAACGTCCGTCCTTCAGATGCGCCCTCCATTACTGCAAACGACCTGTATGAAGAGTCTCTGCCGCCGCTTCCGCATTCCAGTGTCCGCCAATGGAATTTACCTTCACGCCCAGTCCTTGTCGCCCTTCAAGTACGGACGCCCCATCCGCAGTACCGCAGTGCCGCAGTACTGCACCACCGCACTACCACTGTACCACTGTAATCCGGGCGTTCTCGATCCCAGTAGATCCACCCGCGCTCCTTCCTCTCATATTTCTCCATGTCCCGCCTCAGGACATGTCCCGACTGAATCTCTCAGATAGTTACCTTGCCTGGTGTATGCTGTCCCTCATCTTGACACCACCGGCGCGACTCTCCGCGCCCTCCCGGGGGTAACACTGCATCAAATTCCTATTCCCCACATCGTGTCGAGTCACCCTCTATCCGTCTCGAGTCCTGGGGCGATTCCGAAGCACTCGGGATATCGAAGGTGCGTGCCATTCCCCCATCCCTTTTCGTCCTATTCGAGCTCTCCGGCTCCCCATCCCCAACTCCGCGCCTGCGGGCGGTGATCCGTAACTGTGCTCATGGTGTACTCGCCATCCATTACGCCGTCCATCCTTGAGTGGTCGTATCAACTGTCTTGCTATAAGATGGGACGCCGTCGGCGCAAAACCGCTGTTCGCCTTCCATCGAATCGTCGACCGCGATGGTACATTTGTACGAAACTCACGACACCTAATCCTTATTCTTGTGCACCATGCGCCCTCCCGTCATACTCTCCCTTATCAGGAGCCGGCGGAATGAGAGCGTATTGGAGAACCGGTGCCTGGGAAGGTCGTCTGAGACCGCGCGGTGCGTGTCCGAACTCATGTCCGTGCAGCTCAACTCAATCACCAGATTCACAACAGACTCAATATCACCGGCAGCTCGTTGCAGCGCACACGCGATTCGTCCCCCGGCGCCACCTCTGTCGAATTCGTGTTGAGGCTCGACAGGGCGCCACCGACATCCACATTCAGCGTGCGTCCCTTTATTTGTACAGCAGCCGAGACCGAGATAAACGACCACTGCAGCACCCACCCATACGATGCATCCGCAGACGCTGCCCCCGCCGCCTGTGCGCCACTTCCCTCGATCTCTGCACGTCAAACAATCGGTCTGGATCTTCGAGGCTGGACTCGGACGCGACGCCCACAACATCCAAATATGTCTGCGCGTCGAATCAGCATTCGTTGTACGTCCCATTCTCATGTTAATCGCCAACGAGACTATTATCAGCCCCTAATTCTAGCGGATTACAGATTGTAAAACCCTGACCGCTTCGCCATTGTTCCTCAGCGAGCTAGCATGGATGTTCGATGTAACAGCAGCTTCGCAAAGACGCGGAGCACGACTTACGCCGGCGGAAGCAGCAGTCGAAAATAAAATCGGAACAGGGCCCTCCTAGGAGTGCAAATGGCATATAGCCAGCTGGTACCTCAGTTTTTGCTAAACATAATGATTCGTCATTCGGAGGAATCCAATTGCATGTGCTTGCCCTTGTAAGACGTACCTGCTGAATGGGAATGCGACGACGCTGGTGAATTAGAATGGAAGCTTCAACACGGTCATATAAAATCAGCCTGCGGCATAAATAAGAAATGATAGGACGCCAATCGATGATGCACGACGATAAGATCACTGCGACATCCAGCGGGGAAAATAACACCCGCTCAGGCGATCCCACGCTGTCAAGCCAGCGCGGCGCCGGAGCTCCAACGGGAGTCAGACGAAACGACGCTGGCTTGCTTGCATGCTGCCCATACGGGAGAAGGTTAAGGCAATGAATGAAAAAAAATCACCCAGGACGACGGAAACTGGACCAAGGGGTGTCGTAGACGCGAAGGTGAAGGAAATGCTGCCGAGATATTCTTCTGAAGAACAGAGGAAGGCGGGGGAATGGAAAGATGAAAGTGGCGGCGGAAGGAACGAACGCGGAGCGGAGCGTGGCTCGGCAGACGGTTAATCCAAATCGGACATGTGCTGGCGCGCAGAGTTTAATTAGATCAAGTACATCATAGTCTCACCCTATTTGATTGGTTGGAGCGGTGCGCCGCGAGGAAACCAACGGAGACGGTGGAAAGTACATGGAGGGTAAAAGGGGGGAGTTTCGAACCTACATTCAGAGGGTTAAGCGTGCTTGAACTGGGAGAAGCGGTCCAGACAAAATGCGAGGGAAAATTGGGGAAAGTTGGAAATAAAATCATTGCGGGCGTATCTGCTATGTCGGAGGGTGGAATGCACAGCGCTCCTCCATTCTTGGGGTCAAGAAATCCGAATCTGGACTCGTTTGGGCAGTGCGAGCGGCAGGTGAGTCGGTGCATATTAAGCCGGAAACGAGTCGGGAGATGTCGAGCGAAAGGGGCGGGGGAATCGGGCGTCGGGGCATCTTTCGATGAGGAGGAACTGCCATGGACTCAACTGTAGTGTAGATAGAGGATGCAAGTGATTCCTGGCGTTGTGGTAGGGTATTAGTACCGAAAAAACGAAAGAATTATTGCGACGCACCTTGACACTTCGGCGGCTCCAAACGACGACGCAGGGTCACTAGAGTATTCTTCCCCAACCCGATCCATCGATTTGAATGACAGACAACGCATTGCAGGCGCCAGCGGATCGAAAATGGGCGGTCCGTAACTGGGGGCGGTTCTGGAGCCGTGCGGGGGCCTCGGGGTATCAAATTTTGGGTCGTAATGGATGTAGTAGGTTTGACCCGGGGCGGCAGTCGATACGATTGGGTGACAGCGCAGCGCAGGAGCTCGGAAACAGGCGAAAGAGCAAAAGTGTACAATGTGAATTACTCGCGGATTTGGGGATCTGCAGAAGATTGGGGAGATCAGCAGGAGGGAATACGTTTACGACGATGATGCAGGGACTTTTGAGGGCTATCCGCGACGGCGGTGAAGTGTGAAGCACAGTTATGGGCGGGGATGGTGGGTATTGTGATGGGGAAGCCCAGGGAGCCCAGGTGCGTGTGATAAAAAGCGCAGAGGATCAGGACTGGGGGGGTAGACTGTGGGTATCGAATGCCAGGAGTTGCAGAGAAGAGCAGTGGACGGCGGAGGCCGAGTCGGGGAGCGTCGTCGACGTGGGAGTGAAGAAGATGGCGCTGCTGCCAAACACACGCAATCAGATGCCGCAACGAATAGGCCTCCAAAGCCGCGTAGCCGCGTTAGCACTCAATGCGTGGAGCATAATCAAAGCCATAACTTGCGAGACCTGCAACAGTACAACGCCGCCGCGTTTAGTAACAACTTGGCAGGAAATAGGGAGGCGGTGGCAGATGTTCCATACAACAGCGGCAGCGATGTAGGCAGCGGCGAGCGCAGGGATGTTCCCGCAGCGCAGCGGGACCGGTGTTTTGGGAATTCTTTGAGGTGATTTTTTTTGGGAATTAATTCCGTTCCCGCAGCGCGGCGGGAACGGTTTTGGGGAAGGTTTTTTTTGGGGGGGCGGGGGCGTTCCCGCAGTGCGGCGGGAACGGTTTTTGAAGAATTTTTGAGGTGAATTGTTTGGAAATTAATTCTGTTCCCGCAGCACGGCGGGAACGGCTGTGTTGCAGAACATGAATTTCTGATAATGAGAGTCAAGCTGGCGCGCGGAATAGTCCTAGGTATCTCGATGATATTTGCGTCCGGCGACAGTAAGTGCCTCAATTCTCTCCTTTCGCCCCGGGCTTCTAACTTATGAACTCTTCATTAGGCGGCGCGGCCAGCAACCAGAAGACTTGCACGTCATTTGTACCAATGTTCCCGCCGAGCTGCCCATAGTATGTCGCCTGTCACCACGCAGGTACTTTCACCTATTCTCATATAACGTCACGTCCGTAGGAGGGACATTTTTCCAACCACCTACGGCTTTTACATCTTCCTCGGGTGGATTTTCCAAGTATTTTCCCTATCCCGATCTGGCAGGCGACAGACGTAGCAGCCTATCTCGCAACCATTGGAGACGAAAACCCCGGGCTCTACAATCCCGCTGGAAGAGGTTTCCCCGACGTCGCGTCTGAGTTCGAAGTGTATATCGTTAATGGTTCGTTTAGTCAACATTTCCCTGCCTTTTCATTTCTGATTGAGTTCTTGGTGGTTTATAGCCGGAGGTGTATGTGCTCTTGGACCCTCACTTTAACATACTTATTGACTTTGCACTTAACGGTCACCAGTATCGGGAGCACTAGCTGTGCCAGCCCCATCTTCGCTAGCTTCATCGCACTCGTCAATGATCGACTTATCGCTGCCAACAAACCTGTGCTTGGTTTCCTTAATCCTCTCCTGTATAGCACGTGGAAGGGCGGGCTGGATGATGTTACCGTCGGAACATATTTTTGTGTTGAGCTGGAGGGAATTGCGTCTCACTGACTACTGTTATTTCAGGCGGAAGCTCAGGATGTGGTAGCGCAATGTGAGTATTTTCTGTACGAACGCCGTAAATTAACGAGGGGCGCTTCAGCGGTTGGCCCACCACTACGGGTTGGGACGCTGTGACTGGACTGGGAACTCCGGACTTCCCTGGGATGTTACAGGCTTTGGGGATCTGAAATGGGGGCGTAAATTCAAAGCTTCTTGGTCTTTTATGTAATGTCGTCCGCAAGATAATGAATAGAACAGTGGTTTGATTGCACAAACAGAAACAGTAGAAAGAGAGGACACCCTGCCTTCGAATTTTATTTACATGATGCCTAACGTTGTGAATGAATACACGCACATGATAAACCGTTTTCAACACCGCCAAAGTTTCGACTTAGTTGTCGGGCAAGCACTGGTAGTACCAGGCGTTGATTTCGGTGCAAGTGTGGTCGGCTGCACAGGCTGGCGAAAAGGAATACGTGTCAGTGGCCCTGTGGAACCGCAACTCAACGAACCAGTGGGCCCCTCATAATCGATCCCTCCACACTGGCTCAGAGGGGAAGTCTGTCCTGCCACGAACGCGGCTGACAACGCCAAAATGAGGAACGACAAAGAGCGCACCATGTTTTCGCACGAGGGTATCTAGATTGGAGCCACTCTTTATACGTGCGAGACGAGGCTTCATCAAAACCGGCGGGCCCAGAGCCGCAGACCGGACTATTGTCGCTGAACTATCGGCTACGCGTACTTGACCACGAGGACCCCCCTGGACGATAGAAATCGACATGAAGCACTAGGGATGAACTTTAGACCGAGGTCCCATGGTTTAAATATGGGAGTAAAGCGGGCTTCTCCTCCCTGGGAGCAAAGCGGGCGTCTCCTCTCTCGATTTTCTGCTTATGCGAAGGTGAAGGGTCGGTGGTTTTATCGGTGAAATAAGCTTGTTTCCTCGAATGGAATATACGATATCGGCTTCATTGCCTCCCCTAAACGATCCTTCGACGTGCTGTTCAATTTCAACGACCCGTGCTACCGTTTGCCGAGCCAGGAAGAAGATCATATTACTACAGTCCCGAGAATGTACCGTATTTCAGCCCGAGAATACAGCAAACGCACCTACCACCTACCCATATAATCCCCGGACAGCCCCACCCATCCCTCTGGGCCAAGCATTTGAGCCCAGGTGTCCAAATCGGGTTAGGGATTTGGGGCCGTTTTAATGAAAGCTGGCCAGAGATTTTGTAGATAATCAAGCAGCTTCCGTTACTCCTTTGGGCCAACTTCTTTTCGCCTCTTTCGCCTAGGGCCCAGGTCGACAAATGGGGACAGCCAACGAGTCATTTGGAGCGGATTAACTGGAATAAGTCATCTGGAAGCAGATTCCGGGAAAAACTCAATCAACGTGTCAGAGATGTCCCGGCGCCTTTTCCGTGTCCTGTTATTGTGTGCCTCAGGCATGACCCGCAGTGGGTTGCAATCAGTGAACGGCCCTCAGCCGTTCACCTACTGCAATACTTCGATATTGGCCTTTGTCAGGAACCAACGTTCCCAATGTTGAACCGCTTGCCGGTTGTGTCTCAACCTTGGTCTCAACCCTTTTTTTATGTGAGGTCACTAATTGGTTGTGACAGTCTTGCACCTGGTTTACAGCCAGTTTATTCTTGGCCAGTCGCTTGTTGCATTGCTCAGATGCCGCTATAAAAATAAGTTGCCAAAGATAACTTTTGGAGGGACCATGTTTTTGATGGGGGAAAAAAAAAAGTGGCTATGCCCACCCGCATCATTCAGACGAGTGCTCATGATCAGCCAAGTCCTTTTAAGGCCTCTGAGTTGCAAGGAATCTGGTGGGTGGCCATTGATGAAAAATGTGTAGCAGAGGGAGTAGAACCCAAGTCCAAAATTTGGGGTTGATTGGATAACATCTAGCTTCAGACCAAATTTTTGCAACACCCTCCCCTGGCGCGACCTAGATATTACTAGGAAAATATAAATGGGAGTGTGAAATGCTCCAGAACAAGCTGTAGAATCGTCTCAACCGTTCTGGAGAAAGTCCAGGGTCTGCCGATTTTTTTCCCCCACTCACGGTCAACTTTAGCGGTTGACGAATTGACGAATCGGTTCAAAATGTCACGGGAAACCCCCTAGTTTGAGTTCTCGGAATGTACGTCTGTCCCTGAGTTGATATTCGTGTGGAAATCTGGGTTGTAGACGTATAGTCTGAAGTTCATCGAACTCTGTACGTTCCGATGTTATTTCAAAATATTAGAATAATACTCGTAGATAAATTCTAGTATTGATATTCAGTCTCGCTCCCGCTTAAACCCCAACATGGATAAATGGAACCCAATGTGAAAATGGTTTCTTCCCCTCTGAGTCCGGGCGAAGCTTCCTAACGGCGTGATGCAACGCTTCGGCTGCCCGACTTGAATCCGGCGGTGAGATCTGGAACAGACGTTCGTATACGTCGCTGGCAACTTGAGGTGCCTCACTATCCATAATCGTCCACATCGTTGCAATAACGCCTCGGTATCCCGCCGATAACATTCCGCCTGCAAGATGAACTGCCTCCTCTTGAAGTACTTCATTCCCGGTGGCGGTCTGACAGGCGGAGAGGAATGCGAAGTCAGCCTACCTATTGCCTTTGCCCATTCCACCCCTGGAATGGGCCGGCTCCGCGGGTTTTTATGGGTGGCCTCCAACTTTTTTGGGTGATCTCGGTGCCAAGAATCCGGGATTTATGACCCTAGCGCTATCGGTCCGATCTGATGCGAGCCCGTTGCAAAATTCATTCCTCCATGGAATTTTGGATTGATTTTGGAATCACAGGCTTTTGGTATGGGTGTTTAGTCCTACTTCCCTTCTACCACCTTTTTCATACACCCCCTACACTTTACCTATAGGCTAGTGCCGAACGATGCCGCACCTTTGGCCTTGTCTCAGTTTTTCATCGAAAAATATGAATTATATATCGACTTGTAGAGGAGAATCACCGCTTTCAGACCATATAGGGCTCGCGGAACGATGAGATGTGCATGGAATGGGGTATGGATAAGTGCGATTTCTCAATGTCTCAGTAACACCCGCAGTTCTGGGTTCAGAACTCTACCCATACTTGGGGTATGGCAAGCCAGTAGTAATAGAGACGTTCATGTGTAGTAGGATTTGTGTAAGTCTGACGGTGCGAAGGTGTTTCCGATGCAACCGACAGGGAGGTCTGGGTCAATCACACCTGCGCGGGCAGTTTTCCTAGCCCCTGGGCCGAATTATTTTCGGTGGAATTGATACATGGTAGGATGCGCCCCGGGACCTAAAGCCGTATCTCGGAAGGGTATCGATCCATGGAGAAAAATGGGGAATAGGGGACTAATGCCCAGTGAGCAGACAATTTTTGCAACAAGGCCTGCACCAAAGATGGACACATTGCTAGTGACTGGATGAGACTTAATCTCCGCGTTCCCTCAAACCTCGACCGCACAATTAAAAGTAAAACGAAGAGTTCTCTGGGTGAAGACCAGAAAATTGAAACCAAGAAATATTAATTAATATTGGTGAGACTTGAGTTTGAATTTCTATGCCGACTTCGTACGGAGTTTGTTCAGCCCCATGCGCAAGTCCAACCCCTCCTTTGCCCCTCATCTGCAGCCTATTTCATCTTCTGCCTCCACTCCCCTTTGCCCTCCTCGATACCGCGTCTTTCCCCTCCCTCAATATCCCGTCTCGAAACACCTCTTCTTGTGCGCTGAACTCAAATCAACCATCAGCTATATGTACCCAAAAAAGCGGAAACGGAAGAGACGTACAGCGCCAGTCTTCTTTTTGGTGTGCTGCATAAGTTACGAGGGAAGACAGGGATAGATAGACGGAGAGGCGTGAACTTCGTCAGTGGCAGTCCAGTGGGAAGACGAAATACGCACCCCGACAACAATACGCCACCGTCTGGCATCGTGCGCACTCCAGCCTCCGTACGCCCACGCTTGTATTCCCATCTCCCCCATTCCCCGCGGGGGCGTCCTTTTCGTGGCGCGAGGCGTACCGGTCGAACGTCTCCCGCCGGGTGAGCGAGAGCTGCAGCGCCTCGGACTTGAGCCGGCCGTCGAGGATATTGAGGATGCTGGAGGGGGCCGTTAGTGTCAAGCCAGAAATTGTACGCGAAGCCCAGAAATCGCGCGTTCAAGTGGGACGCAGGCCAGGCAAAGGCGAGAGATGACATGACATGAGACGACATACGTGAGCGAATTGTGGACGACTCTCTGCGATATGTATAAGTTGGTGCACCGAACCAGATGCGAACGCAAACAACGGTACGTACCTGATTGTATTCCTGAGTATAGTCCCGTTCCTCTTCCGCCTCCGACGCCGGCGGGACCGGCATTTCCCGGACAACCTCGAGCGAGCGGAGCGCAGTTGTACGGACCCAATCCTTCAGCTGCGCAGAGGTGGCGTTGGAGAGGGGGTGTATGTGGGTTTTGTACTCGTAGGCGTCTAGGGGTCGGTCAATCGCAGAAAAGGTCAGCGGCGAGATAAAGGGACCGGCAGACGGACGAAAAGACGCACAGGTAGCGAAAATCAGCAGCCCCACGACGAACGAAACCATGTCCGAGGCACAGCTTTCGCAGTCCTGCAGGTGGGTGATAGTGTTGTTATAAGTAATGTTAAATCGAGGCAGACGGGGCGCACCCAGTACCGCGCCTTCAGCACCTGCTCTACGTAGAACTGGTACAGATCCGCACCGGCAGGGCTGCGCATGAACTTGGCGAAGTAGAGGCTCTGTGCGACGCCGACGAGCATAGCATGGTATGGACCGTCTGGGTTGGGTTCGGCTTTGTACGCGGATACGAGAGATGGGAGGTATTTGGCGCAGAAGAGGCACTGAGTGCAATGCAAAGTTAACGACCGTGTTATTAGGCAACGGCCGAGAGAAGATAATTACGACTATGGGGTCGGTGGGGTCTTCGAACTCGCCAGGCATCACCTCGTTCCATATGTCACGCAACTGGGCGAGGCGAGATGAGTTTTCTTTGTTCGGGTACGCGAGTGGCACACACCTTCTCGGTGGCATCCGCGAAGGTGTTGAGTTCGAATCCGGTGGCAGTCAGGCCAAGATGGGCAGCAAGTTTGGTGGCGCCTTCTTCGGTGGGAAATTCTATATTATCATCATCTATAGCGGGCTGAGCAAAGTCAAAATTTGAGCCCGGGAACTTTTATGCACCTCCAGTGGCATTTGGTTTGGCTCGCGCAAGGCCGGTGGTGATCCCAAGACTGGCGGGACCGTTGCAGCACGGGCATGCGCGATTCTTTTCAATACTCCGGCTTGCGACAAGTAACTTCATGTTGGACGAGAGAGAAGAAAACTGGTGCACCGCCACTGATGACACGTGGAATATGTACGGCAGGTTCCGGTTTTGGCAACCATGTCAAAACACACCGTGGTACTCCGCAGTGTGAGTCGCTCGGTTAAGAATCAGGGCGGACATCGAGAAGTTGCAGAAAATGATTGAGAGCCGCCTGAAGCCCGACAGTCGAGAGTGCCGTCCTCGGCCCATCAACTGTTCATAATAAATACGATATAGAAAAATATATTTTGAATACGATATGGCCCTGGGATGCCCGCCAGAATATGAATACGGGTGAATATGAATACTAGTTAAATTTCATTTACGATGCCCCCACCCGTCGTATATGCGCGGTTAATTCCTTCGATAGGGAGGGAACGGCCGTAACGACATGTTGCAAGCTATAGATATGTTCTGAATGCCAACCCTATTGAGATACCCCTCAAACTAAGCAGGATGCACACTTCAATTCGTTTGGGTATCCAAATGAACCACGCATATCGCTAGAACGCCAACCTGGCCCCAGGTTGTCAGATCAGATCGTTAGGTATTTTCTGCCATTTCTGCGACCAACATCACGCTATCTCTGGATAAATGCCATCTCATGTATCAGTCCTTGCTGCTGCTCGGTCCAAAGGTCTCTTCACGCACAAAGGAAAAGTAGACACCATATGAATGTTCATGAACTGCAGCAGTTCCTTGGCAATATTTATTCATACATCTCATTTTATTCATGGCTTGCACATCCGCTTGTTCAACTTCTGAGAAAGAAGAATAAATGGGAGTCCATTAAGAGTTGTTTGAACTCAGCAACCAAGTGCTGACTCGAAAACTGCGGCCGCTGTGGAACCTGTCTTATCCTGTGGTTTACGGGATTAATCAGCTCATTACACAGCTTCAATTGATCAGAGTGCAAATTCCGGGATGTAATCCTGCCCAAGTGGAGTGCTGCAGAATGAACAAGAGCCCTTGTTTTCTGAAGCCATCTCTTTGACTAGTCATCCTGATGATATGCCCGCTTTGGAGCAAACCTCTTCTTCCTCTGCACACCAGGTTTATTAGAATACAATCAGTATACGCTCAGCCGTGGAGTAAACGACTCGGATTAGAGCTACCTATTAGAATACAATCAGTATACGCTAGTAGGAGCCCGTAAGTAATTGTAAGGACAGTATACGACGGGAGCACATACCTCAGCCGTGGAGTAAACGACTGAGGGATGTGACTCCGTGAGTTACGCTAATGTAATGAGCGTGACGCCGACGATCGGCATGAGAATCGGCACGAGGATCGCGAGTTGGAAGTAAGTCCAAATGTATATGTACAGGCCAAAATTCAACACAGGTTGTAAACATCTTTCAGCTATGTTGCTGTCAGTCTGTTCAGGTTGTCGGTGGTATTACTGTAACACTACTGATTGCTCCATATTTAGACAATGCAGACTCAGGTTTTGCTTCTACTCGCTGTGATCTCATCAATATACTTACTGGTAGGAAGAATGACTTTGAGTGCCTTGGGAAGGGAGGCGAATTGTAGCCCTTGAAACACTTTTATGGTCAGCTCACTAGTTGGACCGAAAAACACAGTGGTTTTGAGATTTTGCAAGGAGCCTTGCCAAGTGTGTGAGTTTTGTGGTCCCAATAAGGGTCAGGCAGGGCAAGCTGGGAGTGAGACAGCTGAAATGAATAGTTAGGGCAAGTCGGGCCCTGCCCCCCATAGGGGGGGCGCACAGGACCCGACTTGCCCTAACTATTCATTCAGCTGTCTCACTCCCAGCTTCCCTGCCTGACCCCCAAATGTAACCCTAGATTAGGGTTAGCCCTATGATCCTAGGGTTAGATCTATAACCCTAGGGTCCCCTAGTAGCCCTATTATGATGACTCATACAGAAGGAGCCCAAAAAAAAGAAATTTTCTTTTTTTGGCTGGATAGTATGTTAAACTGGTAGAGATCTCTCGCCGCTTTCCAACGCTTCCGGAATCAAGGCAAACGGCCCAGCGGTTGTTGAGATATGAGCTTTTTACTGGCAGAGCTTCAAAAACCGCCAGCCCCGGCCGAGTATTTCGCGATTTCCTAGACGGGAAGTGATGGGATCAAGAGATCTTATATACAAAAGGTGATCGCAAAGGTTAGAACTACCTCTCAGATTTTTTTCGGATTTGTTTGGAAAATAAAATTTATTTTCCCACAGTCAATGCTAGAACTGACTGACCCTAAGACGAATAGGTGGCCTACAGCCTTATAGATGAAACCACTTTTCCTTACCTTTCTACCTTACCTACCTACCTTTCATTACCTTACCTTTCTTTTTTTTGGCGGGTCCGAAAATATATACAATTTCATACCTGACTTGAAATTTCGGCATTTTCCGAGACTCCATCAGAATCCATCTCACCACCGCGTTTGGTCGAGTATTTTGCCTTTTTCGGACGAACCGCTTCACTGATCACCCAAGTCATATAGGCAATGTTGTAGAGCTCATCGAGGGCTACATTTTCACTTTTCTCTTGAAAAAGAATATTTTTTGGCAGTCTGACCCGAAAAGGCAATAGGGCGGGCACCGCCATCGACGACGCCGCCGCCCCCCATCAACACAGCGCCGCCACCAGCAATGGGTGTGGCCCCGCCACCCATGAGTGCCAGCACCCTCCCGCCCATTTTATTTTTCCACCCGGGTGCCATTTTCCCTGCAGGAGGAACCCGGGAACTGAAAGTGCATAGCCACCCGGTCCATCCGAAAGTGTACAGCCACCATTATGTGCTCATAATGACTTCTTATATAGATAGGGTGTTTTCCAGCGTGCCGCCTCCCTTCTGGCAGCCAACGAGACCTGCAGCACTCCACTCGGAGAGTCTGCAGCCTCTTTGGCTCTCGTTACGGGTTGCACCTCTGGATTCACCGCATACCGGCGCGTCAGGATCGCGCAGCTGGGATCATGTGCATGCTTCGTCCCTGACCTCCCGCGTTGTTGTTCAACGGCACTAACCCATGAACCCCCTGACTACTCGGCGAATCAAGGGCAAGTGCTTTCCTTATCTTCACTCACCCTTAATTCTGCTTCATTCCTTCCCCATACCATACTAGTCTAGTGCCTCGCATATCATCCACCCCGCCGGCCGCCGCCTTTATAAACGGCGGAGGTCCTTAAATCGGACGCTGCATGCTGTCCGATTCACATATACCTCTGCAGCATCTCATGAGTTTCCTCAGCTGTAGTGCGACGCGATAATCTGTGTTTTGGTGAGCTTCTTTCGTTCTTTTCTTCCCCCCTCCGGCCCCAGGTAACATTCCCGGAGCCATCCTGTTGAATCTAAGCAGCCCTCCTTCCGCAGTCACGGACGGGCATCACGGTAAATCATCTGGACTCGAATCTCCACAAAGCAAGTATCTGCCCGCTATCCTTGCACTAGCGCACGACTACCCTCCCAATCAATCAGCGCGTTAGGTTCCGCTTTGCAGAACCCGCAGTCCGAATCTCCATCACACTCATCGTTGCATTACAGCGCTTCCTGTCATCCCCCCGCTTCTGCAGGTCCAGCTAACCTCCGTCATCTCCCACGACGGTAACCCATTTCGCTGAGGAAATACAGACGTGGAATCCTTGCCTGGATGGAAGCTCCTGCATCCTAGACCGCGTGCGAGCTCTGAAACGAGTTCTCCCTCTTCCCCATCCTCTCCGCTCACATCTACTTCCTAGATTCTATCATCAATTTCTGCGTCTTAGGCTTCCGAAGCTCATGCACTCATTAAACTCTGCTACCAGTACGAGGCATTCAACGCGACGCATTGGCTCGTTCAGAACGTACGTACCGAGTCACCATTGATCATTTTCGTCTTTCCTGACTCTGTTACATCCAATGTACCTCTTCGCTCAAACCACGTCCCACCGCGTGCATACGCTCGTAATCCCTTGAGTTCTTTACTATCTCCGTGGTCGGCCGCTCTCTCCGCTCAACTCCTCAGCATGCAGCCACTAACGTCACCTTTTTAGATCACCTTGTGTTGCGGCGGTTCGGACTTTTTGTCCCCGAGCTGCGGGCTGAGATTCCAGTGGCTCCGGCCGATCTGAGCTCGTTACTGACAGACTAACGTCCCTGTACCCCCAAGCGCGCTCCGTGAGCAACACCATCAACAATTCGGAAAACCGTACTGCCCCGCCAAATATCTGTAAGTGGATCTCATTCGCACCGATCCGTATTCGTTCTTACTCTGGCTCTTAGTGATGACTACGCGCGCGATTCAGCAGCTACTCACAGAACGGATCGAAAATCCGATAAAATCAACTTTACATCCCGACCTCTTCGTTTCAACCCGCGGTAATGTGGATTCAAAGCTCACGGGGGCGTTATATAACGACTATCTGACTGTTCCGGCCCGTTTATTCTATCCTGTGCGTCCAAAACCTAGCACTAATCTTCGAATTTTCAATTCTAGGTATATTTACCTTCTCGGAGCGTAGCCCGCTCAATTGCGCTCAAATACGCGACGTCCTGCGTCGCTGCACACCAATAAACTGCCCCGAGCTCGCTGCTGAAGTCCGGGACGTTCCGGGTACGCCACAGATGCTATATCCGATGTCCCCCCTTTGACCGACTTACAGAATCGCTCGAGGAAACCTCCCCGGATCGCGCGGAGACTCCCGGACCCGCGGTTATTTAATATTGCAAACCTCGGTTCAGTGCGATCACTTTACCCTGTCCGTTACATTCGACATCCTCGAGCTTCACTGCTTGCGACCGGCAAATGGTTTCATTTTGAATTATGTGCCATCCGTTGACTAGGCGTTTGTGCAATCGGCTTGGCCCTCTGGACGCGATCCAATGGTCTACTCTGCAGTTGTAATCCCAAGAATTTTCTCTCCTCAACCTGTTCCATCGTCTCCCGGCGAAGGCGTATGATGCCAGTACGAATCACATCCGCTACGTGTACATCTGCGGCGCTGATACTTCTGGCCAACTACAGTCTCCTACGTGTCGTACTTTGGCCCAGGAGATCACGATGGCGTTACTTGCGTTTGGTGAGTTTTCCTCAGAGGGACAACTCTCCGCGCCTCGAATACTTGCATCTACTGAGAATCGTATAGACGCCGACTTTTCTAAATCCTGTGTGGCATTAACTGAACCAAAGCGCCCGGCTAACTGACTCGCATCCAATCCAGATCTTGGTACAGCAATTCCACGCGGATGTGACTTTATTATTGCCGTACGAGCCACCCATGTTTCGAAGGCTGCGAGCGCAGGTTGAATTTTGTTCCATGTATCTTTCCTGTCAGCAATGCCGATGGCTGTCCTTACTGCGCGACGAGCATCCTCTTGTTTTCTCCAGTGTCAGCCTGGGCGCAGTTATCCAGTATCATCTTCCCCACGAGTCCAGGAGTGATTTCAGTCAGGCACTCTAAATAGCTATGTCAACTTGCAAACGAGGGCGAATGATTTCTGTCGTGAGCTGTGCGTGAGTCCAACATAATTTTTACTTCGCCGATATGTGGTACAGATCGGCGCCCCTTTGACGGTCCATTGTGAGCCATCGCGAGCCGTCGCCCGCCCTCGGTCTTGTGACATCAGAATGTGATGAGAAGGCTCGCACTGCATTGGCGGCATGCGGCACACGATGGCACGCGATGGCACGCGATGGCACGCGATGGACCGTCGAAGGAGCGCCGATCTGTACTACATATCGGCGAAGCAAAAACTAGGCCCATGGGTGTAATGAATACGCCATAGGGAGGAGAATCAGAAGATATAACGGAGGACATACGAGTGAGAAAATGTCGGGAAGAGAAAGAGATGGGGCGAGTACGAAATGGGAAAGAGTGCGAGGATGGACAAACCCTGTATAAAAATAAAAATAAAACAACCGGGGTTAAAAACTCACTTTCGTATCAGAAAGCAAAAAAGAACAATGCGTTGGTTTTCAGGTTCATCGGCCTCCAAATCAGACGAGACTCATTCACTCTTCGCTTTCTTGTGGCATAGAACTCAGAGTCAAAAGAATATATTCGAGTAGAGTGCATACATCTAGAAAACAACATGAAGATGTAAAACAAGGTGGTGGGGCAATACAGGACGGACGTATGCGGGACGAAGGAAGTAGACGAGTTATTGACCATGTACATGTAAATGCAGAAAAGAGCTACGCCGACGACCGCTTAAACGAGTCTCAGCGGTGGACATGGTGGGTGAGGGGGCGGGAAAGCAGGATGTCGTGGAGCTCGCGCGCCCCGTCGTCGATCGCGCAGGTAAGGTCACGCTGCACCATTCGTGGCAACTCAATATTCGAGGGAAGGGCAGCCGTACGTGGTGCGGGACGTGCTTCTCGGGCTTCCTGTACTCAGCTGCAGGCGGGGCGAGGAGAGTGAGGAGAGACGAAGAGGTAGGCGAAAGCTAGGTGGAAATGGCAGGCAAGCAGGCGTCCTGCGGATGGAGATGGCGGTACGGGTCGTACGAAGAATGTGCGTCGGCGCGGAGTTGGGCAGGTGCGGCGATGGCGACGGGTGGATGTGGGTGCAGCGGACGGGAAGTCGCGCAACATGTGAGACGCGTTGGCAGAGGATTTATCGGCGGTGGTGGGTAGTGGGCTTAGACAGGGTCCGCGACGATGCAGCCGATGCGGGGGGCTGCAGATCGGCGTCGTGGATGTGGGACGAGATGTCCTGGGTGTAGGGGAAGGCGGTGGGATGAACGCGCGCGCGGGACTAGGAGCGCGGACGCTGGAGGGCTTGTCGGTCGAACGAGGAGACGAGCGACGGGAGCAGGAGCGGAACCCGAATCGATGGCAGTGCGGGGCTGTGGGTGGGGGGGCGTCGTGCCGGATATGCGCTGCGCTGGGGAACGGGCACACGTGGACGGGAACAGGCTCGTCGCCGTCGCCGGCAGTAGCCCGCGGGGACGCCGTGTCGCGGTCGTACGGGTTCTTTATCGGCGCTTGCAGGAGCCCATGTACCACGGAGCGTGCTCATCGTCACGCTCTGGTCTCCCCTTCCATGCCCGCAGTCTGCACGAGCGCGCGCAGCCCACCCACGACCTTTCCTCGCGCGAAATGCCCGTAGTCTACGCGTACCCCGTCTCCGAGCCCGCGGGTGGCACTGCGACGAACATCTGCTGCGCAGCTCCGAGAGGAGGCACGCGGCGAGCGCGGGGACATAGCCCGTAGCCTTCATCCTCGTGGTCTCTCCCACACGAAGTTTGCGCTCGGGCCCGCCACCACCGCCGTCGGCGGTGCGAGGATTTCCTTCCATCCCCGCCGCGGACCGCTCCGCAGGAACGTGCAGCTCGCCACGAACCTCTTTCCTTCGCGCGGGCGATATGTACCGCATCTCCGCGTCTGCACGCATAGCGGTCCAGCCTGGGCGGCGTTGACACGTTACAGTGGCAGCGTGCTTCCACGACGTCCTCGTCCCCTCCCTCCCCGCATTCCGCACGAGCGCGCGCAGCCCACCCGCGACCCCGCTGACGACGCCCTGCCCCTCGCGCCGCCTGACCGTCCCCCACGCGGACCCCATCTCCGCAAGGCCTTGGATGGGCGCGATCCCGGCGCGGTTCCACCGGGGGGATAACGCGCGGGCGAGTGGGGAGTGCCGGGCGAATGGGTGCCTGGAGACAAATGTAGATTAGTATATGTGTCGAACGGAGCGGGAAAGAAGAAGGATGAAGACGTGGCGCAGGGGTAACAACGGAGACAAAGGAGATCAGGGATACAGTAGAGGGAACTGTAACGCTCGTCTACCGCGGGCCACCGAGTCGAGGAGACGAGCAGAAAACGAGTACGCCTCGCGCGTCAACCGAAAGTGGAAGTGATGACTGTGCACCGACGAGCACGAGGTCCGACGACGACGAGCGACATACGATGGCGGAGGAAGCTGCATTGAACGCACTCCCGATAGGAAAAAGGGATAGCGCTGGAGACGATGGAGAAAAAGAGGAAGATGTCTTGGGCATCTAGCGCCAAGACGACGATGACGAGCACGACGTTCAACCACGACGAGCACTGCACAACACCGGGGGAGGACGGGGTGGGGGGCCAAGAAACACGCTCCCGATAGCGAAAGGCGATAGAGGGGAAAGAGATGGAGAAAAAGATGAAGGCGGCTAGACGCCAAGAGTCGATACGCCGGCACGACAACGCGTGCAACGTGATGAAGATGCGTACGCCAGAGGCCACAGCGCAAGCCGCAAAGAGAATGCGCGCGCGCGCGCAGAGGCAAGCAACGACAAGGAGGAGGCGCCGTGTGGCACGATCCACCGCACAGTCGACGTGCGATCCTCGCCAGGGAGCGCACGGTCAAGCGCCGAGACACGAGGTCGTCGCGCAAGGCCGCGTGGAGCGACGAGATGAAGGGAACGCGGTGCACAATGCCCAGGACACGCAGGATAAGGAATGGCGCATGACGCGAAAAGACGTAGAGGACTGGGAGCAGATCCAGCGCAGACGTCCGACCGCCGCTGAGCCAGGATACGCAGCAAAAAGCGGCCGACTCGCAGAGTCGCATCACCCGAGCGATTGCAAAGTGACTGCACACCGGCAGGGGTATCCGCGCCGCTACCTGCACACGCATGGGCTACAGAACCACACACGGCGATGCGAAGCACAAGGAGAGGGAGAAAAACGACCCAAAAAACACAAACTCACCCTCGAAAAGACTCTCCCCTCCCACCGCTATATGAGGTTGAGGTATGGCTGCTGCCAGGGCCGCCGTTATTCCCGCTGCCGCTGGTATTCCCGCCGCTGCTGGCGCTGTTCCTGTTGCTGCTGAGGGCACGCCGGCATGAAAGCACTGCGACGGCGCGGAGAACGGGGGGCGCGAAAGGGGCGCGCAGGGCTGGTGCCGGGGGAGGCCAGGCCGGGGCGGGGGCGCGGGGTTTGGGACTGTGGGGGAGGGGTGTTAGTTGGTGGGTGTGATGCGGAGGGGAGGAAGAAGGGGGAGGGGGAGGAGGCGAGGAGGCGAGAAAGAAGAGGGGGAGGGAAGAGGAAGAGGAAGTGTATGCGCGAGTGTGATGGGCGGTGGAAGATGGGGGCGATGTGTCGCGCCTCGTGAGCGCAAGACAAGGGGTGTGTGGATTCGGGCCGAGGAAAAGCGGGAGGGAGGGTTAGCATGCGCAGAGCCGGAAGGGAGGCGAGGGGGGCGCATGCGCGAGCGGGTGGCAATGGAGGATTCGGGGAAGGATGCGAACGCGTGGGAGGCAAAGCAGGAGGCAAGGATGGGTCGCCAAAAGATGGGCGAAGAAACGTACTGATGGTCCCAGGATAGCGGCGGTCACCTAGCCAACGTCTTAAGCAGGCAGGTTCCGGCAGGACTATGCGTACGCGGCGGGCGGCCGGGAGGAACGCGAAGCATTCTGGCGAGGTGTCGGAAGGGAAGAGGAGAGCGGATCACTGATCACGTGGGCGACCTATCTGCCACCACCGCCGGATGGGAATGGGGCGGATATTCCTTGGATATTCCACGACTTCTCCTGCAGAGACCCTCTCTGTAGCAAATAGCTATGTCGATACCCCCCGTACATTGTCTTCCCGCCCTCAGACAGCTTCAAAGACGAGTCAAACCCGAGCCGCACCCGTACACCTCGAAACGACAACGGACAACTCCTGCCCCGTGGTGATTCCGACGGTGCCCTCACCTGAACTTCTGGCTCCCCACGTAAAGATGCTCGAGGATCGCATTCGGTCTGCCGATGGCCTCTCCGATCTAGTGAGTACGCCCTGAAGATCAGTATATCACACCCAACGTCTTCACAGAGCATTCCAAACGTCAAGCCGGACATCTTCGTCGAACTGGCCGACAAGTTTGCCGCAGACCGGAAGTTTAGGTTCGTGCCCTTTGCCGCATCATCCGTTCGCCATCCACTTATTACTGTCATTTCGAAGGCTTGAATATTTTCGCGATAATGAGATCGTTACTGTAAAATGGCCATCCAATGCCCATGAAGGCTACAAACCCCTCATCAACCCTCTCATCGACTTAGCTCAGCACGATATCCGCTTTTCTTGCGAGACCAATGCAGATGTCCGCTTCGTTGAAGGCCCTCACCAGGGCACGACAGCCGTGCCGGACTTTGGATTCGGGAAAAAACCAACCGATCCGACCGCGGATATGCAGTATATCATCATCCTCTAATCCGGCTACTCGCAGTCTTCGACGGAGCTGCGCGACCGGGCGAAAATGTGGCTCACCCTCGCCACAGTTATCTGTGTCATCACCGTCGATTTCCGTACCAAACAATTTTTGTTCCCCCAACCGAACCCGGCGCGTGAGATGGTGGGCCTCACTCGCGTAGCTTTCGGGAAGCGAGCAACATCCCTTCTGGAGGCTATCACAGCGGGGGGGGGAACTTGGGCGCACCCTATTACTGCTATCGAGTTGACCCTGTATGCGCAAGAGTCCGGTGCACGTGTATGTGATTCACTCGTTTATTCCTTAGCCGGCGCTAATCTGTGTTTATTACAAGGGAGAAGGATCCGGTGTCCTGTCATGGGTAGATTTTTCAGTTGCGTCTCTCTTTCATTTTGTTAATAAACTCTTTGAAAGAACATAACGCCGGGCCATGCAGACCTTCTACGATGCCAGACGGAAATAGACGCAACCCTGCGCGTGGCTTTCTCAACCGCCGTGGGAGCCGACACATTCGACGAATTGTATCCCGATGAAGACTCCTTTCTTATCAAATGGCCGGATTTGTATGAAGAACTTCGCCTCCGCTGAGTCACTGATGCGTTTAACCGGTACCGACATTGGATAGACAGAGCCTCCGTGTCCACAACTCAGCCTACTGCGGCGCCGCCTGCGCCGAAGCGGATCACCGCGAGCGAGGCGCAGCGACTTTTTAAGCGTTCAAGGATTGCTTAGATTCCATAGCTCTATGTCAGAAATATATATATCTTTTACGACGAAAAGTTGTGAAACCAAGCGAAGAAGCGACCGATTGATTCGCTATTCCAGACGTGCCTTGAAATGAGTTCATCTTCAATTGATAGCCCCAATGACAAGGGCGGCCAGGTAAGTGCACTGTTAACTTTGTGAGAGTTCTTGCTATGTACACAGCAAAACTTCGGCCAGAGCGCGGGCATGAGAAGGAAAGACTCGGACTTTGGTATGTACTGGTCGGGTGAACAAAGGCGGAGCATATGTAATATTCATATAAATGGCGCGCGCGCCCAGCCAAGTCGGGCAGCCGCTCCTGCTCGCGCTCACGCGCGCACTTCTGCTTGCACGCGTCGACATCGTCCGCTCCTGGTAAAGCCTGCGCCCATTGAAGCGAATCCCTGAATCCACCCTTTCTTCGTGCGAGCCCATCCCCGCGTCCTCATAGCCTCGGAGTATATACTAGAAGAGTGGGAGTGGGACTTTCCCACTCCCACTATTGATAAGGGACTTCCCACTAAAGCTGGCCGCGATAGTGGGAGTCGCGATCAACGGTGGGACTCGGCTCCCTACCACATCAAGCCCGATCAAGCCGACAGACAATGTCCACCAGCACCACGCGACGTCGTCGCCTGAAGGATGGTGGAACTTAGGTATGCACAACCAATGGCGGCGGATTCAATTTACTCGCTGCAATTATTGCCAGAAAACTCGTCGTTCGTGCGGTCACAACGGCCTATCCAAATTAGTCCCACCTCGGCGGCGCGATATTACAACGACTCACCGATCGACTCGCCATACACGGACTCCTCTCCGCAGAACAGTAACTTTGCTCCCAGTTCCGCTTTCAGCCCGAATTTGCGTCCATGCCCCAGGACATGGGGACCTCCTCATCGCGCAACAAGCAGTGGACCAGGCACGTTGAGACGCAATATGAGAGCCAGTCACTGCAGACGTCGCCCACATGGCCACTGCTCCCTGTCGAACCCTTCGACACCGATTCCTGGAATGAGATGATTCTCTCTGAGCTCCATGCAGACGCAGCCGCAGTTCACTCACCAGCGTCCCCCCAATATACCGTACCCTCCCTGCCATACTTCCGGCATCTGCTCCCTTGTCCCTCGCCAACATCGCTGCCCTTTTCGGGGCGAGGATCCCCAGCATCCAGCAACGCATCGAGCCCGCATCCTCGCGGCGCAGCAGCGCCGACACCAGCTCCGGCAAAACATGCTCGCACTGCGCGGCGACGTACATCCCACTCTGGCGGCGCGACCCAGTCCTACACCGCCCGCTGTGCAACGCATGCGGGCTCTACCTCTAGCAGCGTAATAAAAGGCGGCCTGCGGCGCGCATCGCGGTCGACCAGCGCGACGACGATACCGATCCCGACGCCTGCGTTGTTCCTGGCGCGCCTGAGTGCTCGCACTGCCATACGCACCGTACGAGTGTGTGGCGGCGGGGTAAGACGGGCACGAAACTCTGTATCGCGTGTGGGATACATGCGTGTCTCCGTGGCCGAGGCCGAGGCCGGCCGTTGAGGCTGCGGAAAAATAAAATTCGACCGCGGTGCAACCATCCAAAGAAGATTCCGGGTTGAGGCGGTTGGAGAATTTTCTTTTCTATTATGTATCAGCGCTTTCCGTTTTCTAGCGATGCTAGGGTACTTCCCGTAATTTTGTTCTTGAGGGTTCCTTTGAACGGAGCGAAATAACATTGTATCTTGTGTTGAGTTGCAGTGGCGGGATGCCTTGAAACAGGAAATGGGCTGAGCTGTTGAGTCTCACGTCGACACAGGAGTTTGTCCGGTGCTGCAGGGGACAAGGACTGCAGAACGGAACAATCTACGCGGTACCCTGAAAAGAGTCAAGACGGAGCCTGCATGGAATACTGACACAGAAGCGGTGATATTGAAAGTGGAGCTTCAAATACCAGCGGCACGATTCGTACCCCATCAGGATTACCTCGTATCCTTGCGAATCGGAGAAGGGATGCTATTTCGAAGGAGGGGGGACGGAGTGTTTGAATACTCGTTAATGAAGTTTCCAAGCAATATTGGCAGTCTCTTGCAATTCGTTTATGGTTGTACATCACTGATAGGAAGCACCGTCGTCGGTGTGTCGAAGGGACCAGGGATAGCATTCATACAAGGGGACCGCGCCTGAGAAGGTTCCCGCGAGAAGAATCAAGCCCGGAACCAGAGAGCAAATTCACGGCCGTGCCAACGCAAACCAGCAAGAGACAGCTACCGCACCACCAGAGGGAAAGCAAAAATTAGCAAAGAAGCGTGACTCTCCCAAAGCTTCCGTCGTGCACCGCTCCAGTATTACCGGTGTTCCTCGCAAATCGGGGAGTGTATTTCAGGTTGATTGCCAGGCCGTGTGTTCGGTCGCTGGAAATTTCCATCAAGATAGACGCGCAACGGAAATTTCGAGTTGGAGCAAATTTAATACAATTCAACTTCAAGAACACGAGTCGTCACCGGAAAGAGAGTTGCAGGAAGTGAATTGCGGGGTATCGGGGGCATTGGGGACGACGATAACGAGGTCGGGCCTGGGTGATTCAACTGCGGAAGCCGGGAATGTTGGGCGTGAAATTTGACCGATGACCGGTGAGGTTTCGCGCCAGGATGGCAGTAAGGAACACAATATGAACATAATGGAGGAAAAAATCCAAAACGGACTGCGTGAGTTGTGCGCTCGCTTGACCTGCGAGAGCTAGAACTCGGCATACAGAATAGGGTCAAACCGGAGGTTCTATCGTCTGAGGGTACCTGTATAGTAAGGTGTGATGAAAATGATAATGGCTGGTAACCCAGGAATTTCCGAAGACGCCCAGCATCGTGCAAACAAAGCGAGAAGAAGCGACTCGAAGTCAAGACCAAGTGGGGGTTCAGAGTCGACAGGAATCAAGTTCGGGTCTTCCGCGGATACCAGACTAGCAGGATACCAACAGATGGGCGGCAAAAACACGTCGGAGAGCCGGGACTTGGTGGAGGAAGAAAGAAAGTCGTAAGCGCGTGAAACCATCATTGATCCGACGATGTCGGCTCATAAAATTAGGTACTCATCAAGCGCCATTCTCCTTTGACCACCGCCACAGATTCGAAGGTCTCCACCTGCTGGCCCACAGACTCGACCGTGTTCGCTCTGGATTCTTCTTGTGTTGCTTTTCCCCTCTGCTCCTCTCTCCCGCGCCCACGAACTTCGTCGTCCTCGAAACATTTCGGCCCCCTGGTGGAATTGTCCCCAACCATCGCGCACCGGATGCTATACTCTATTTCTTTGGTACACGCAACACACTGTCGCATGGCTGCGAGCGCTCGTACAGGTGTTTCTGGGACGTTCCATCTGCCACATTGCGCTCTTTCGGAAGGAGAGTCCCCGAGTTCAGGGTGTGTGTCCTTTTTTCCCGCTTTTCTCCGGCGGATTAAACTCAAATTTGCCACAATTTCAACGTGCCATGGACGGTTGATATCCAGAGTAAGAACCAAGCATATCAAGTCCCGTCATATTCTAATGATGTTGGTTCTGCGCAGTGACCGCTACGTTTGTTTTCTACGTGTCCCCAGCGCCGGTAATCCCAACGTGTTGTAAAATCGAATCAATGCGAATATCCTGATTCTGCAGGCATTGCGAATGCAGGGCGCTGCATTTTCGCTCGTGCGCTGGCTCGCTCCCTCGGCCTAATCAATGCTTTCTGCTTGCTGGTGCTGATGATCTGGGGAGCGTTGCTCTCGTATCATGACGCTGGATCAGCCCTGGCTCACTCTGGGTCTGTCTCCGCAGCTTCCTAATAGATGCCCCACTTTGTCTTTATCGCCGATTATTCACGTAAGCCCGTCCACCCTGTTTGAGCTTTGATTATTTTTTGCTACAGGTTCACATCATCGCCGTTCCCGCACGTCTGTCGTCTCGTGTTCGAGTGCTGCACCGATTTATCTCTTCATCGCTACTGGGGCCGATCTCGACACTCGATCATCTTTCTCTTCTTCTGCGTCATATTTCTCCTTTGCTCTGCCTCTCGATTCTTCTACTTCTTTGTATCATCTGGCTTCGGCTCGGTGGATGTATGCACGCCGAAACCAGACTATCCACCGTTGCGCGATCCTTCTCCTCTTCGGCGCCTCTTGCCTTGTCGTGCCTTGTCTATTCCTATTTCCTCAATTTTCGCACTATCCACCTCTTTTGAGTGGATATATGCGCGCGAATCGATTGCTTTCGTCATTTCTTCCCTGTTCTATCTGCATTCTTGATTCTAAGCCCTTATCCATTGACTTTGATGGATGTATCCGCGCCCTTTCACTATTTCCGGTCCTGGGCTGGATATATGCGCGCGGATCTCTCTGCTTTGTTCTTTCGTCCCTTTCTCTCTGCCTTGCAATCCTCCTTCTGCGCCCACATCGCTTTTCTGCGGACGATCTCTCCGCTTTTAGTCGATATATGCGTCGGACTTTCCTCACCTCGCGTCGGCATCTGTTTTTTCATCTCGTCTCGGTGCTTCAGTCTGGATCTATGCGCGTAACTCCCTCTCTTTCTTCTTTCGGCTCTTGTGCTCCTCCTCTCTCACTCTCTGCGCTCTGTCTTGTGGCTATATGTGCCGCCACAGTGTCATTGCCATCGCTCGATTCCTATTGGGCTCCAACAGCGCTACTGGTCCGGCTTCATCCGCAGCGATGCGAGTTGCATTTACTTCCAGTTCACCCCCGCTCCCGTCTCTTGTTCCCGAAGTTAAGTGCGCTGTGTTTACTCCGCCAGAGTGTGGATATATGCGTGTTCATTGACTACTCGACCGCTTAATTCCGTCTCTAGCTCTTTTTTTAGATCATCTCCGCCCTCCAAGTCTTTCTCTTGCTCTTACCCCGCATCGCTTCAAGAGCAACATCGCTTTCCGCCTCGAACCTGGATATATGCGCGTCGAAACCTAAATCCCACCCATTCCCTCAATTCTGACCTCGCTAACGTTCATTCCAGGATCATTTGGCTTGGTCGATTATCCAAATCTCTGCCAATACAGGTTTGATCAACTTCGCACAGCTTTGATCTCGACTTCTACTCCGTTCGTCCTTTATCTACGGCACGCCTGTGGCTGATTATCAGTACATTGTGGTCTTCATCAACTTGGCATGCATCCCTCTAGCCCAATCTGGCTCCTAATGCATGCAAATCCTCGACCTGGCACTTCAACCAGAGCGTTTCAACTTCAACCTGCCTCCATCTCAGGCTGGAACTCGTTCGCTTCGACGATTTCCGGCTCGCTCGCGCACGGCGTGAGCACTGCCAGCGTGCTCGTATCGTCCTCGCGCATTTGGGAACTCGACCTCGGCTCCGAGAGCAAGATGAGTTTGCTGTACAAGGCGGTCCGGTATCTTTTCGATGGAGATGCGGCGCCCGAGGGGAGTCTGGAGGCGATTTGGCTGCTGGGGCTGCAGCTCTCGGGGTTCTGGCCCGAGGACGAGTGGTGTGTCGCGGCTGCGTCCTCCGCTCATAGACTCCCCGCTCGACATCCGGCAGTCTTCCCCGCGCAGGTGTGGCGGTCGCTCGGCGGGACGAAGGGGTGGCAGGACGAGCAGAGTTTATTGGCGACGGCGTTGCGTGCGTAATTCTTTTTTCTTCTCCACTTTGTCTTCTGTTTCTCTGCTTGCGCATGCCGCCCACGTCTCTACTCTCCCTGCCTTCCTTCTTTCCTTGATCTTTACCGCGAATCTCGCCCGCTGACATCTTCCCTCTTTCCTTTAGACGTCCGGCCTAGCGCTGGCCAAATATGATATAAATACACACTTTGCCGTATCATATTCATATCCATATCATATTCACCTCGAGGGGGTCGTATCATATTCGTAGTGTATTGTATTCATATTCAGGGGGATGAATACGAATATATTTTGAATATATTCGAATATAATTTACTGTGCATGAGTTTTGAAAAAATCCATGTAGTTTATGCCGTCCCCAAGCCCTGCTTTCAACCTCTCCTTCGTGACGATATTTAACGCCGCCGTCTCCGCCGCCATCGAGGAACGAGCATCGGACAATGTGTGTTTCACACTCGAAAAGAGCCGCTCGACGGAAATACTGACACCTGGAATGACCAATATATCCCGCGCGACCCTCGCCATGAAGCCCAAAGAGCCTTCCATATACTTCCCAAAGATTCAGCAGTGTATCCGGGATAAATTTACAAAACTCACCTTCCACCAGCCAAGGGGATCATCGAAGTCGCCCGGCACAGGAGAAATATTCCCGAGATACAGATCAACTTCAGCCTTCCCATCGACGAGATCGGGCGGTGCACTGGTTGAAGTCTCCGCAACTTGCAAGGCAATTGCCATCGCAAAGATATTGGTTGCAGATGCCGTATCGGTGTTACCTTGAACGGGTCCGGACGCAGAATTTCAGACGGATCCGCTCTTGCCGGATTGTGCATATCTCTTGACAATCGCGTAAAGCTCTATACGACACCCGTCCCTGTCGTAGATATCATCTTCCGAGAGGTTTCCCGTTGAGACGTGCAAATGTTCAACAAACTTTGTATGGTTACTGACATCATCACTCCTAAACGTTTGCCAACGTTTAACTGTTCAAAGATTGGGTGTTGACCTACGCAGACACGTTTTCTCCCATGGTCAACTATATTCGGCCATGACGCGAGTGCCCGATGCAATCCATTTGACCCTTGGTTTAGGGTGCCCTAATTAATTTCCCATTTGGATAAAGTCCTTGGTGTTACGCGTGCCATCCACATTCAAGAGCCCAATCTCCTGTATCTCGCCGATCGTTTCAGGCTTCCGTGGCATATTTGTAGGGATCGGTGCGCATCAATCATTTCATGATTGAAAATTTATTCACAAACAATTTTCTGATTGTTATTGACTTACGCCCCGGATTAACACTATGCGCATGAATCTTCCGCTTCACCCGCTTTGTCAGCTCGAGGTCGTATTGTACTTGTAGGTGTTGAATGCACCACGGTACGATGACTATGGGTACAATATCATGATAGTCGTTAATATTACCTTACTGGTTAGTGCCAGTGGCAGAAGCAGCGAGACACGCTGGTGGGTGACTCGAAGCGACGGCGGTGGCAGGTTGGAATTTATAAACGACGTACAGAAGAGGAGGATAGACTGACTCAAGGCGACTCAAAGACCCAAGCAAGTGAACTCGCGGAACGATGTGGCCCCTACAGACATATATGTATTCTTTTCTCCTCTGTAATCTCTCCCTGATTCCACTTCAATATCCTACTCTAAATCTTCATCTATGTCGGGAAGTATGGGTACGTGCAAACGATTTGGCCTAACACAAAGCCATTTCCCCCCTTTTCGGATACCGCCGGAAATAAAATTCCGCAGGCTAGGGAATGCAAAGGTAAATTTCCGGAAAATATCTCAGCTCGCACATAGGATGTATACCTTCATTGCTGGAACCATATATGGGTATCCATTTGACTCTCTGTACAGGCTCGAGGACAAAAATGCTAAGGTGGCCCGGTTATCAGTCTCAGACAGTAGTTGATTCGCTCATGCATCCAGAGTTTGGTTGTTTCAGTAAATTTTGCTCGAGTAATTTTTTTGTTTCGGTTGATCCGTCTGAGTTCCACGGATCACGCATCGTGCATCGTGCACGTACCCAGCGTACCTACAACCTCGAGCTGTTCACCGTTCAACCCATCATCTTTTACTGATGGCGCATCGTCGGCGCGAAATTCGTGACAGGCGATTGGTCGAGCCCTTCAAATCGTGATGACACACGGCTACGCGAAGAAACGGGATGACGGCAGGGGTCTCGTTACACCACCACCATGGCCACACCCGACGCCGAACTACACCGCGCCGCCAGCCTCCTCGACGCGCAAAACAAAGCCGCCCAGATGTTCGCTGAGATCGAGCAGACCCTCATCAAGCCTGGCGTCAGTGACAAAACGCTGAGCGACCAGATCTACCAGATGGGCTCCGACATGCACGGCGTGCGCACCCACTGGCACAAGCGCATCGTGCGCTCCGGCCCCAACACCCTCTGCCCCTTCGACGATAATCCCCCCGATCGCGTCATCCAGTCCGACGATCTCCTCGTCGTCGACCTCGGCCCCGTCTTCGAAGAGTGGGAGGCCGACTTTGGGCGCACGTATGTCCTTGGGCAAGACCCCGCGAAGCTCCGCATGCGCGATGCCTTGGAGCCAATATGGAAGATCGTACACACGCACTTCCATGCGACGCCCGACATCACGGGCGCGCAGCTCTTCGCGCGCGCGCAGGAAGAAGTGAAGAAAGCGGGCTTCGAGTGGGGGAACTCGGAGATCGCGGGGCACCTGGTGGGGCACTTCCCACACGAGCGTATCCCACGGGACAAGATCGCGCTGTACATCACAGAGCAGAACGAGGCCCCGATGCGGAGCGAGGGGAAGGATGGGCTGCAGCGGCATTGGATTTTGGAGGTGTATTTGCAGGATGAGAAGCATGAGTTTCAGGCGTTCTTTGAGCAACTGTTAACGGTGGAGTGAAGGTGTGTGCGCGTGGGGATCGTCGCGAGATTCGTTCTGACGAGTTGTAGGGCTGTCATCGCCGCCATCGTGCCAAATGCGCACCAAATGTATAATCCTAACCCCGCCTACGTATTGTCCTGTACCTCAAATCCATCCATCCATCCATCCATCCATCGTAGCTCCGGTTCGCTGGTCAACTCGGCGTGCAGTATTTGGGGTGTTTTGTGGCAATTTTATTACCATTTATTGTTTGTACCGTAAATACGCACCCACGGTGCCAGATCATGATCTCCCCTGCTTGGAACGCTCATCGTGTTGACTTGAGGTTCAGCGGCCGAACCCCCGTGTCCTCTCGTGTTCAACCTCGACCCACGTTATCTCGTATGTGCGCACTCGGCGTGCAAACCCTCTCGTTATAGCGGATTCACTCGGAATCTGCTTCGTGTCAAGTTTTCGGACTATCGATAGTCTCGTGTCCTCCCTATTTTGTACTCTATCGGCACTCTCACCTCTGATCCCAATATACCCTCGATTCTACTCTAAAATATCCCGGCCACCGACCCATCCAACGAACCTACGCCCCAGGCATTCAGCGTGTCTAGGCATTTCGAGTATGTTCAATTGAGTTCTCGTCGTCTGACACATGTGTCTTCCATATTTACTGCCCAGACGCCCAGAATGACGACGAACTAAATATGCCGTGAGACGTCCCCTACCCACCCAGTGTGCTGTGGTGTGCTCATGTCTCCCCAGAGTTTCCCTCAGAATTCAAAAGAACTGCCGCTCAAGCTGAAGATTCGGACTGCGTGCGACGAACAACACATCACTTTTCAGCCGAAACTGTGCCCAAGCGCCTTCGGAGACATATTGGGTCCCTACTCGAACCGTGACGCGGCGGTTATCGTTTCGCACGGCACGTATGATTTTAGATCCGCCGCTGATTTTGCTCGACGCACGAGAATTGCGCCGCAATTGAAAATCTGTCACGAATAACTAGGTTTGAAGTATTAGACGACCATTCCAACGCCTCATCAATATGCCAGCATAACTAATTTCCTGCGCGCCGCGGAACCATCAGAATCAGAGACCCTCATAGTCGTCGGCATACCTGGAGCTGCGGGGAACCCGCGCAAATTACACGTCTGGGCACAGGGTGGTCGTGCAGCTTCACAGCGTGAGCCCAGCGCGTACAACGCACTTACTTAGAATACTACTTACAAGGCAGGCCTAGGCGGGGCCGAACAGCAGGCTTGAAATTTTGAACCTGGAGAAATGGGTGAGGAAACGAATTCGACTAGTAGGATGATCATTGATACAAGGCGGGTCCTGCAACGCAACGAGTCTTAGCACGAGAACGGCACGTTAGAAGGAAAGACATAGATACACCTGCAGCGAGGTCAGTGAGCGCGCGGGGACGGGTAAAAGATGGGTGGAACACACAGGGTGACGGGAGTATAGAGACCGCTCCCTGTCCCAGGGACAGGACTGTGAGCGCGAGAATGGCTGTGGAGATGAGCTTGAGGAGCCTTCTGTAACGAGATTATGTGATGTGAATTGGGGGTGCTCCTTTATATGTGTGCCTGTGGGATAATAATCTCGTGCCAGATGAATATCAATTGTCGTAGTACCTAGATGGTGAATCAGAGTAGCCAACATAACCCTGGTAATCGACGCTGTCATCGTCTTTATTAATATACATATACGTTAGGTGAATAAATAGGACACATGTCGATTTCAACGATTTCAACGAATGCTTTCCTAATTTTTGCTTCGTCGATATGTGGTACAGATCGGCGCCCTTTTGACGGTCCATCGTGAGCCATCGCGAGCCGTCGCCGCCCTCGGTCTTGTGACATCAGAAGGTGATGAGAAGGCTCGCACCGCATTGGCGGCATGCGGCACACGATGGCACGCGATGGCACGCGATGGCACGCGATGGACCGTCGAAGGAGCGCCGATCTGTACCACGTATCAGCGAAGCAAAAATTAGGATCGTGACACGTGTAAAAAGCGCTATAAAGTATTCGGAGGCCATTATACCCGACACTTGATATTGGCGCTCAACCACTCTAGTTCCTCGTAAAGACCGTCGCCAGACGTCGCACACGCGGCCTTGGGGGAGAAGACGGATTCACGTGTGCACTTGGACGGGCGGCGTCGAACGCTTACCTGAATGTACCGTGTCCGCTGCCTGAGACCGTGAAGACCGAGCTTGTCCGTAATCTCCGAAGCGTTCATCGCATTCGGTAAATCCTGCTTGTTCGCAAAAACGAGGAGGAGGGCATCACGGAGTTCGTCTTCGTTGAGCATCCGCTGCAGCTCCTCGCGGGCCTCAGACACACGTTCCCGATCATTAGAATTGACGACGAAGATGGTGCCCTGGGTGTTCTGGAAGTCTTTTCCAGGTGTGAGGCCGGCAAAGGGGCGGGAAAAAATTGGACACACAATGGTTCCATAACCGACGAATCTTGTCCTGACCACCGACGTCCCACACGGTGAAGGAAATGTTCTTGTACTCAACAGTCTCGACGTTGAAACCTGATTGGATGTGTTGAAGCGACTGCGGGAGGCGAGACGATTTGGACACTCACCGATCGTTGGAATGGTGGTGACAATCTCTCCCAGCTTCAGCTTGTAGAGGATGGCGGTCTTACCAGCGGCATCGAGATCGACCTTATCGAAAGGAGGATCGTATCGGGTACACAACGCATGAGACGTGAAATCATACCATAAGAATTCCTATCGAGGCCCGCAGCGCCAGAAAGATTACGAAAGGAATCGCCTAGAAGTACGCACGCATTTCCTTTTTGCTAGAAAGGCCGGAGAGCAGACGGGACACGGAGCGACCCATGATGGAAGAGCGAGGTGAAGGAAGATGTGGAAGACGGAGCCTGTTTGCAAGTTGATCGTTAGGTAATCGACTCGGATGTCCTGAATTTATAAGTTTATCCTCACGCCGAGCTCAGCTTTTATGCTACAGGACCTTCACAGAGGACACTTACGCTCACGTATCTCCACCCCTCCGTACGTGGTTGTGCTGCGGCGGCGATCCGAACTCTGAGACATTCCAATTTTTGACAGGTGTTGGACCCCTTTAGTTCGGGGAAGGCTAGGAGTGAGACGTGAGAGTATCAGGTGTTCTCAAGAAACCAAATTATCGAGGAGGACCACGTAGCGGAGGGCGCATCCGCATTCCATAGATAAGAAATAGTCGGGATATAAGCAGAGCCCTCGCTCGATTCGGGGCCTGTCCATAGTACGATGGGTGGGATTCGGAATGTGTTGGATCAAAGTGCCGGAGGCCGCCGAGCATAGACGACATGTATATGTTTGAAGGGAGTACGCTGTACGCACGCAGACTTGGAATTACGGGACATTTGAAACCAGTTTATCGGGCAGCAGAGTGAAGTCTCCTGCATAGAAGATCCAAAGAGAGACCAGGTGACGGACGGTCCGTATTCGCACTTCATTACGCGATAGACGGTAACCAGTTGGAAGCGGAGCCCCCGTTCGACTCGGGGCTTGGTCATAGCGCTGTGGGTTCGTGTTTTTGGTCGTGTGGATGCCTGGCGGCGGCGGAGGTTATTCACATGAAGCAAGAGCGCAGGCACCGTTTTATAGCGAATGGCGGATTTCATGACATTCGACGACACGGCCCGGGGCCTGGTCATAGGGCTATGGGGTTGGTGCTTTTGATCGTGTGGATGACTGAAGGAAGAAGAGGGCACGCACGGGTTTTATCGCGAATCGAGGATTTCCCCGATGACATCTCTTGCAGACACCAGTGGTGAGTAGTGCGCATGACCAGGGAATCGAGGGAGGAACAGGTAGCGGATGGATATTGTTACGAATTGTCAGAGGAGCACCCTTTCGACATTCATTTTCAGTCGAGTCGAATTAATATTTGGTTGAATTAGTACTGGTATGGTCCATAAAAGGCAGAGAATCCGCCACGGTACGGCAATCTGCCAGCGCCGGTACCGAGTGAGCTGTCTGTCGCCCCTGCGATCGGCATTTAGTATTCGGGAGGCGTTTTAGTTGAACTCCTATGTGCGCCGCCGATGCGCCGCTGCGTCGGGAGGGAGTGGGTTTCAGAGGCTGGTCAATTATTCATGTTGCGACGAGTAGAATTAAGGCATGAGAATTGCATGCCAGCTGGAATTCGTATGGCTTCCCAGCCAAGGGTCAGAGGAGATCTAGAACTTCTGATTCAAGGAGATGAAGCCCAGAGGATGAGTCAAGTTGGCAGATGCACGCATAGCCCCCGCTTTGCCGTCGCAGAAAACTGAAAGCTTGCTTGCATGGAAGTCGCAGGAACTGATGCACATTGTGATGATCGGCGCGATCACTAGGCACCCATCCAATTGATCGATTACGTAACTTCTCCGTCCTGACCACACTCTTGTCGTCGCCGTCGTCGCCGTCGCCGTCGCTGCCGTCGTCGCTGGTCAGCCATCCGCAAGAACGAACGACGAGGAGACCTTCAATCCAACGACGAGCAGAGGAATAGCAAGGCAGAAGACTAGGAGCATAGAAGAAGACTAGGCGCGGAGGATGCCGTCCCTCTTCTCGCGCGCCCGCACGGCGTCGACCCCGTCCAAGCGCAAGGCCCAGCCGCCGCTCGCCATTTCCCCTGTCCCGTCATTGCCTAGAACGGACGAGTTCGGCAGGACCCGGACCCACAGCCTCCCGTACCCCGCCGCCGCCGCCGCCGACCCCAGCGCCTACGGTGCCGTCGGCTTCCTTCCCACCACCCTCCCCTTCGACAATGCCGTCCCCTTTTCTGCGCCACCAACTGCTGGCTCGCCCATTCAGCAAGCGCAACTAGGAGGGCCACCACCCCCACGGGCAGCGTACGGTCTCCTCTCGCCCGCGCGGGACGCCGTCCTGGGCCTGCCGGACGCCGCGCGCCTCGTCGCCCGTGTGTGCGCCGAGCTCGAGCGCACGGGTGTCGCCACCCCGTTCGTCTTCAGCGCCCTCGCGCTCGACGTGCGCCGCGCCGCCGTCGCGCGCCTCGTGCACGCATTCCTCGCCACCTGTGCCGACGGCGCCGGCGCGCGCGAGGAGGAACGGTGGGCGGAGGAGGCACGGTTCGCAGGGGCGCATGAGCTGGGGATGTGTCTTAGGTGGGGGCTGTCGCGGGTTGTCAGGGTGGAGGGGGGACGGGAGGTGCGGGGCTTGCTGAGCTGGGCGTGGTATGAGCGGTGGAAGGCGGAGGAGGCGGGTGAGTGCACTTTCTTTCTTTTCATTCGTTATCCTCTTCTTTTTTTCTGGATTCTGCGCTCCCTTTCTTTCATTACGTCTACGCCTCCTACTTCCCTACTTCCCTCCTTCCTCCCCTCGCTCCCATCCCCTGCTTCTCCCCATTCCCTCCTCCTCCCCGCATCCTTCTCCCTCTCACCGTCTCTCCTCTTTCTCGTCGATCATCCGGATCGCCGATCCTCAGCTGGGCGCCTATCCATAGGCGCCCACGCATCCGCATCCTACGCATCGTGCTCACGCGCGCGTCGAGGCCCATTGATGCGCATGTAGGCCCCCGATTCGCGTGTGCTCCGCCGTGGATGTGCGTCGTGTGCGCATGGTGGGCGTCGCAGCGTGGACAGCCGATTCTGACTCCGGTGACGATGACGATGACGATGTGTGCGGTGCCCTCGTCGAGCGCGGGACGTTGCGCCTGGAACGATGATGATGGATGGGAGGACAATACCCTCCCGAGTGGCGCTGCGGTGTAGATGACGTCGATGTCACTGTCGCACTGGGCATGTCGGTAATACCGCGAGTGGACGGCGGGACCATGACGACGAGATAATCATGGCGCAGGCGCGAGCATGATGCGCCACGGCGATGTGGTGTGTAGTGGCTGGGGACGCTGACGCGCGGCCGACTGGCGCTGGGTGTAGAAGATGATGACGACGATGCGCATCGTAACGACGGCGACGATGAGCAATACGGGCACGATGGCGTTGGCGAGCAGCGACGCCTCGTAGGGCGGATATATGCGCTGGGATGTAGATAATGCGCAGCGCACGGCCAAGTCTCGTTTTCCTTCTAGTCGTTTTTCGTGCTTCTTGCTTCCCTTACCCACCTTTACCCTCCTTTCTTCGCTTCCCCTTCCCTTTCTCTACCCTCCTCCACTCCGTTCTCCGTCCCGCGTACTAACTTCGTCTTCGCAGCAAACGCCTACCCCCCAACCGCCTTCTCCGCCCTCCTCTCCTCCCTCCCCGCGCAGCTCCCCGCCCTCCTCGGCCCGCTCTTCGCCCTCTGCACGCGCCTCGTCGCACACTCGAACGCATCCGGCCACACCCCGCCCTCCCTCGCCGCCGTCCTCTCGCCTCTCCTCTTCGGGCTCTCCTCCCCCTCTCCCCCCCCACCGCCGCCGACGCCGTCGGGCAGTAGCAAAGACAAGGAGCGCGCGGCGGCGGAGGAGGTCTTGTATCCCACGATTGAGGACTTCAGCAGCTTTGGGGGCGCGTATGGGGAGTTTGTGCGGGGAGCGCGGGCCGCGGAACATCTTGTGCTGGCGAGTATTAGGGAGGGAGTGCAGGGGGGTGCGCTGGGGGCGCCGACGAGGTTGCGGGAGTGGGTGGGAATGTATACCGGCGCAGGCGAGGGTGCGTTTCCTCCTTTCTTTCTGATCGCACGGCTGATGGAAGGGATACAGGGAAGCCGGGGCAAGCGAGGCGCGGGGCGAAGACGGTGCGGGTCGTGCACGTGAGGAGGAATGTCAGGAGCTATAGCGCGGATTTGGTGCGCGGCGGGAGCGCGTGGGCGACTGCCAGCGGGAATAGTGAGCCTTTTTCTTCGTTCTTCTATGGATCAGAGCGCTGACGCATCGTAGGCCCGCACAACGACTGGTCCGCCTCGAAGGCATGGCGCGCGATCCTCGCGGGCGGCGCGGGCGCGCCGCGCTACGCTGAGCCGTACCGCAAGCGCATGGACCTCGGCGTGGGCGTGCACCCCTCGACGTCCTCGCTCTCCTCCACGCTTTCCGCAGCCTCAGGCTACTCCTCCTCCGGGTACGGCTCCAGCCCGTCGGCGTACAACCTCGCGAGCCCGTCGACGACGTCGCTCAGCGAGGATGGCAGCGCGTTCCGCTCGCTCACGGACATGAAGTGGGGCGAGTTTGAGAGCCTTGGATTTGGGAGCGGAGGCGGGGACGCGGGGGGTGGGAATGGGGGTGGGGGCGGGATGAGTGAGGGGGGAATCGAGGGGCGGCTGCGGTTTGACCTTACGGAGAATGCGAGGGCGGTACGTCTCCCTCTCTCTCTATCCGTCATGTGTGCGGGTGCTGACGCGGGGTGTAGGAACGCCTAACGAAGCGCGAGACGCTCTCGTGGAACGATTTCTCCACCGCGGGCTTCACGCGCTCGGACGCGCCCCTCTCCGCGACGCTGCAGTTCTCGCCGCCGCTCACGCTCGGGGGTCCCTCGCCGTCCGCGCCGCTCAACGCGGAGCTTACGCGCAAGTTGCGCAAGGCGCACAAGGCGCTGCCGGCGTTTGGGTGGGACACGGCGCCGGTGCTCGGCGGGGAGGAGGTGGTTGAGGAGGCATTTTTGGACGTATTTTGTGACTTGCTGTGGGGCGGGGGGTGGATGGAGCGCGCGGCGGGCGTGGGGGGGAGCGCGGCGGAGCTGGCAAGGGAGTGTTCGTGGGCGTTGGTGCGTATCTTCCTTCCTCATCCGCAAGGGAAGACACTCATTTTGGCGCCGTGCAGGTGGAATACAAGTCGCGCTCGGGTGGGGCCCAGGATGGCGGGAGCACGCTGGTGCTGTTCGAGGAGTTCGTCCCGCGGGAGTACCGGCTTGCGCTTGCGGGCGCTGCGCCGCCCGGGACGAAGCGGCGGCTGCCGTCGCTGTTCTCGCCCGCGGCGCCGAGCGGGGGGAAGACGTGGAAGCAAGCGCCGACGCTCAACGGGCGCCCGTACGTCCTCGGCGCGACGCCCAGCCTCACGGGCTCCAGCCGCGAGCTCGATTTCGACAGCATGCTGCGCGCGCAGGGGAACACGAAGATCCTGTCGCTGGGCGTGCCGACCACGCCGAAGCGCGCCGGGAGTACGGGGCCGATGTCGCCCGGTCCGAGCCCGCTGTCGCCCGAGCCCACGGCGCTGGGGATGGCGAGGACGCGGAGCGAGGAGACGGCAGGGTCGAGTGCCGAGTCGCCGGGGGGAGCGACGAGCACCGCGGCGAAGCGGCAGTCGGGCGCTCGTTTTCGGCTGCCAGGCGGGATGATCCCCGGTCCTAGTCCTGGCAGTGGAAGCGGTGGACGGGTGCGCGCGGGGATGATGCCGGCGGAGTATGCTGCGGTCGAGTTTGAGACGCGGCTTGCGGGGGAGAGCGACGACGAGGGCGGGGAGGAGGAGGCGGCGAGGCAGAGGAGAAGGGAGAGCGCGAGCGACGCATGGGTGGATATACTCGTGGGGAGCGTGCAGGCGCGGCGGATGGGCGGGCAGGATGCGGAGTTGGGGAGGGGGAGCGCGCGAAGGAGGGGCGGGTTCGCGAATAGCGTGGATCCGGATCTGGAGAGCATGGCGGTGGCGCAGGCACTCGCGGCGGAGGCGATGGGGCGCGAGCAGAGCCCCGAGGTGGACACGGACGACATCGAGAAGCGCAGGGAGCAGCGTGCGCGGGAGCGCGAACAGGAGCGGCTGAGGGACTCGGACGTTGTGGAGATCGAGCGCGTGCCGCGGGCGAGCGAGCAGTCGGAGCGCAGCGTGGAAGAGGAGGATTACGACGAGGGTGCGAGCGACGGTTACGGGTACGGGGCTGCCACCGACGGCGAGGACGGCGAGGACGACAGCCTCACGCCCGGCGCGGGGAGCACGACGCACCCCGTGCTTAGCCAGCGCCAGGAGGCGCGCCAGCAGCGGCGGCTCGGGTACTTTGACCTGCATCCCGAGCGGCGGCCGGCGTCGGTGGCGACGGAGAACGACGACGACCCGCGCAGCCTGCTCAGCGGGACGGACAGCGAGGACGAGCGTGACGCTGTCATCGCCATTCCTGTGCCGCGAAACCTCGACATCCCCGTACCGCGCAACCTCGACATCCGCCCGCTACCTACGCCCAACGCGCCCGCGCCCGCGCCCCCGCCCGCACAACACGCGTTCCCCGTCTCGCCCGTCGACACCTCCGAAGACGACACCCCCACGCCCACCAACGCCAACGGGAACGAGAACGGGAACGGCGTCGCGCACCACACCATCGCGTCGCCCAAGCCTGCCACGCCGAGCAAGACGTCCGCGCTCATCGACATGTTCCGCGAGCGCGAGCAGCACGGGCCCGCGTCTCCCGCCAAGCCTGCCGCCGCTGCCCCAGCAGCGCCCGCGTCGTCGCGGCTCCCCGTGCGCACCGTCGCGCCGCCCGCCGCGCCGACCAAGCCCCTCGCGCCGCTGCCCAAAACGCCCACCCCGCCCGCGCCGGTGACGCTCCCCAAGTCCCCCGCGCCCGCGCCCGCGCCTGCACCCGCGCCCGCACCCGCGGCGGTGCCGGCCCCAGGGAAGGAGAAGGAGAAGGGCAAGGCGTCGCCCCCGCTGCTCGACCCCGCGGCGATCGAGCCGCCGCGTGCGCTCGCGGGCGAGGGAGGCCGCGCGAGCCCCGCGCGCTACGTGCACGGCGCGCCGCTGCACAACGTCCTCGAGGAGGAGGAGGAAGAGCCGTGAGCCGCGCGTCGTCGAGGAGAAGGGGGAGCCGTGCCCCACCCCATCCCACCACACTCGCTCTCCCGTCCTGCGCGGCCGCCTGCTAAAATCATGCCAGAGCCAGATTATCCTCAAAACTGATCCTTCCGTTACATACATATATGCTTTCCGGGTGCTAGATCCCTTCATTTCATTTACCGCGTATACCCGATGGATTCCCGAGTGCATTTGCTCGTCGTACCATATTCATTGACTATCACTCCTTACTCTCTTTTTCTTTTCTTTTTCTTTCTCTCGCACTTAGTCAGTCAGTTACTTATATCTCCTCTCGTTTCTCTCGGCTGGAATACCCGCAATACTTACATTATGCTGTCCGTGTCACTCTCTGTCTTTTCTTTCTTTCCCCTATGAAATGGATAAACGTCGGTTACGCAATACTTCCACTTTCAAAGTCCCTCGATATTCTGCCTTAACTAGGACACATATTTTACCCCGCGCGCCTGCAGCATGGAATCCGAGCCGGGTACCCGTCTACTTTAAGTCTTCGACGCAAGGCCCCGAGTCGAACGGGGGTTAGGGGCATATGCGGATGCCGTTTGACGAGTTGTGAATGCGGAAGCGTCCGCCACCTGTGGATCCCAGTCCTTTAATTCATTCATTTCTAAGTAAAACCACCCAAGGCCGAATGCTCCAGACTGACGCCATCGCCGACGATCGAGGCCTCGGAAATTCGTAACCATAACCATTCCCAAGTTACAGCAAAGCAAGGTTCGGAACCCATCCAACACGCCCTCATACGGTCGCCTTCCCCATAGTGGGCATCGTTGTGTATGTGCCGGCGATCGCGGACTGCGAGCGCGGGGCGCTACCTTTGGGCTGTATCACATACGAACGAACGTGTCAGTCAGAACTTGGACGACGGCGAAGGGGAACACGTACGGACGAGTACGTAGCCGAGCCCGGGAAGGGATACGTGACGCCGCCGTACGTCGTCGGCGCGGTCTGCGGCGCACCTGCGCCCTTCGCGGACCCGGGCTTCGTCGGCAGCCCCGCGACGCCGGGCGGCGCCGAGTGCGGGTCGTACGCCGCCGCGTACGTCGTGCGCATCTGCGCCGCGTCGATAACGTATGCTTTCGCCGCGACGGCGGCCTTGGCGGCGGCGTACCTGCGGCGCCGCAGGAGGAGCGCGGCGATCCCACCGAGGAGAAGGAGAAGGAGGAGGAGCGTCGTAACGAGGGCGACGATTGTGCCGGGGGTGAGCTTGTCGTGGCACACCGTCGGTGTTCCGGAGCTAGCGCGGGAGTTTAATGGCGCGCTATGGCTATTGGGATAGGATGCATACTCGGAGGAGACGCATACGCGGTCGGCGCGCGCGGGGAGCACAAGGAGAAGTAGCGCAAGCATCAGCGCTGCACACGAGTTAGGTTAAATCCGGGAGGCTGGCAGCCCGCGGACAACGCACTGGATTGGCGATTGGAGCGTGAGGCCATGATGCGTGGAGTCGTAATCTGAAGGTCCAAGACAAGCGAATGGATGGGCCCGAGGAGTGACGAGGACTGGAAGAAAGAAAGCGAGAGTGGAACGGGAACGGACCGCACAGCGGTCGGGGGCGAGGAAGGGGGGTGGGGGGAACCGCCAGGGAACGCGCGCGATCCATCGTGCGGGGCGCGGTATTAAAGGCTAGGCGATGCGGTGTGCGACGGGGGTAGCGGAATGGATCAGTGAAACTAGGCGATGCGCTGGCGGGTTGATTCGATTGCGACGTGGGCCATGGTGATGTCGGCGTGGCACGCCGTGAATTGTAAAGTTCTGGGCCGCTCGTGAGCTGGCCATGCATGGGGAGTTCTTAGGCCAGCCGCAGACTTTTGAAAGCTTTTATTCACGATTCATGACGGCAAGCCTGAGGCAATGTATCTGAGTTTCATGCTTGGCCAGAGACCCAGGGCGCAGTATGGAGGATACCCAGTTGAGGAAAGCGGTCTTGCTCCGGTATACACGATCAACTGAGTTGCTGATGAACGTTGAGAGGGAGACGGTGTCTTGCCAATGTCCCGGTCTGGCCAAGGTCTGGCCCTGTTTGGTTCAAGTTGTTCGACGGATTTGCTCCACGGCGCTTATGTCAGGGAAGATTAGATTAGATGAGGTGCTGGCCGACCAGATTCCGGAAAAATGATTTGTGTAGCCCGCTGCGCGTTATCCAATTCAAGCATGAATCACTGTGAAAGTATGGGTTATGGACCAAAACCGGGATCACAACCGGCGGCATTGACGGCGGGTTAGCGGACTTTAAATTTCACACTACTGCTGTATTCGGTCCCGCCTCCCGCCTCCCTTCCTTCACCTCTGTCGGTCTCAATGCCTTGCCCGCCCAGCTACGCAACGCCCCGCTCGCTATGTTCTCCTGCAACCCGTACATAGCTATTTTTCTTCAAATGCTTAGTATATCCCTATAATAGGACCCTATCAGGATCATTCCACACAAATTACAATTGGCGGGCCGCCCGAGCGGCTCTGGACCCGCCGAAGCCCAAATCAATATGCGGCCTCTATTCCTCTCGCCTCTGTGGCGTTCTCCAGTACGCAAAACCCTTGTCTAGAAGTGAAGCGCAACGATCGCCCCTATTCGGGAAGTTTGAATTGCCGTGAAATGCCGACATCCTTATTCACAGGTGCGTGCTGGTGCGTGTCCCAGGAGGGGCATAGTTGCACTGGGAAAGGGAATGCTTCACGGTGCAGCGGGGAGGCCAGCGCGTTCAAGAAGAACACGGTACTACATAGAATTCAAAGTCCGCTGATCTGCCGCCCATGCCGCCGGTTTTGATCCCGGTTTTCCCATATCCCATTTGTTCTCGAATGACTTACAGTGAGGCATCATATCACGAGTTGGGACTCGCAGCAGGTTTGTTTTGAGTTTTCGCTCTATCATTCCACAGCCTCGCCCATTCTTTCGGTGATTTCTGGGATCCAAAGTATGGCATCCAAATCTTTACATACGGTAACCTTACCCAGACCCGTAATTAGACCCGCGTCTCTTCGTAAATTCCATCTAAAGCAAGATTCTTCGACTACATATCATACCCCGCCGATCATCGATGCCCTTTCCTTCAATCAGAGTAATCCTTGAACGCGACGCGGACTGTACATCTGCAACTGCGGGTCAGCGCCACTGATGTGCGAGACGCAACAGGCTGCTTACCGGCCCTTCACGAGGATCGTTGGCCACGATGACCTTGACCTTGCCCGCCGACATGTTCACGGGTGGTCGCTCGGTGGGTCATAATCCGCCGGTATCTCTTTCTCGTCCGGATTTTAAAGCGAAACTTAGCACTGGAGGGATGTCTGATCGCGGCCGAGGAAGTGCTCTATGCGAGATAATGCGAAGCGCAGGCGATCTGCCCCCAGTTGCGAGCGTGCAACTGCCCAAATATTCGGTGCATGGCGCTAGCCCGAGAAAGGTATGGATTCACAGTAGACGCGTCGGACACTCAAAGGAAGTACAAGCCTCAAGGGAGACAGCAGTGGTCGTGAGGAGGAGTGGGCGACAAGATACCGGCGTCCACGACTGGGCAGAACGAAAGACCGCGGAGCCCAAGGTGTAATGAGTCAGACTCAGTGATTCGGTGGGCCGATTCTGAGTTGACTCTTAGATTCGTGCTTACGTTCGGGATGCAAGGTTCTGATCTCTGGCGAGGGCTATGCCTCATAACCTTGAACTTTCAATTAGCGTGTGACTGAACGAGGTTCTCTGGCAGCAGGGTAATCTTCAAGTGGACTTGGATTCAAGACGCCGATCTGCAGACTGCATCACTGCGAGCGCAAGGTGTCGCACAGTGCTCTCAGCCGAGGATGCGTCTTGGATGTACGGGGATCCCGAGATACACATTGCTGGGTAGATTTCTTGGATGCGTCGCGAGCAAGTCGTGGATAAGAACAAATGCGGGTCTGTCCGGGTGCCGCGGAATATCACGTGGGACATTGTTCCGTTTTCTTCCTTGCTTCTTGCCTTCATCATAAATCTGTCTTTTCGTGTCTCACTGTGCAAAACGATACGGTTCAATGGGAAGGCCGCACCGAAAATGCTGATAGTTATCTGCAGACCAGCAAGTGGCGTCGTGGAATCGATTCGTTTGGAAATGTGACTTGTAAGTCTCGTTCGATGCATCATACATTTGCAAGAGTAATGTTAAAAGACAAAACTAATTTGAAACGAGAGGACGAGCTGCGACGACGAAGAGTAAAAGGGATAAGGTAAGGTAGTTTTTAGGTACGCTCGGAAGTAAATAATCATCGCCAAAGAATCAGAGGAAGGACGATGGGGACGGCACAAAAGAAAGGCCATCCACCTCGACGAAACGGCGCCCAGCGCAGTTACTTCATCCCAAGCTGCTCGAAGGTAACATGGTGGGACCCACCCTTGCACGTATAGCCCCTCGAGTTCTTCACGAACTCGTAGCCGGCGGGGCAAGGATCCATGCGGAGCTTCGCCATCGTCTGCTTGATGAGGTCCTGGGTCGTGTCGTCCGCGACGGGTGGTGCAGCCTCCGGGCTCGGTTTCGCCGCCGCCCGCGCCTGCTCCGCCCGAGCTTGCTCCGCCCGCGCCTGTTCTGCCCGTGCCTGTTCTGCCCGCGCCTGCTCTGCCCGCGCCTGCTCTGCCCGAGCTCGCTCCGCCCGCGCCTGCTCCGCTCGAGCTTGCTCCGCTCTCGCCTGCTCCTCCTTCGCCTCCCTGTCCTTCTGCGCCTGACGCTCCTCTTCCCGCCACTTGCGGGCCTCATCCCTCGCCTGCTTCGCCTCTGCCCTCTCCTCCGCTTCCGCCTTCTTGGCCTTGCGCTCTTCAGCCCTCCATTCCCTTTCCTCATCCCTCGCGCGTTTCTCGTCCGCCTCCCGAGCCTTCTTCTCCGTTGCCTCCTGTGCCGCCTTCTCCTCCACCTCCCGCTTCTTGCGCTCCGCCTCCGCGCGCGCCTTAAGCTCCACTTCCTCCTTCTGCCACGTCGCGGAGACCTCCACGGCGAGGCTGCGCACCGTGCGCGCAGTGGGGTTCTCCGCGACGTGGAACATCACGTACAGCCCCGCCCCCGCGCCGACGCGCACATTGGACGCGACATTCTGCACATCGAAGAAGTGGCTCCATTGCTCGCCGCCGCCGCTGGACTTGACCGCCAGCGCCGTCGCGAGGCACAGCGCCGCGGCCGGGTCGACCATGCGCGGCGCGTAGCCGGTGCCGTCGCGGTAGACGCTGGAGGCCTCGCCGGCGACGACGCCCGCGGAGAGGGAGGTGGTCGTGAGGAGGACGTCGGTCTGGAGGATCGCATTCCCTTCGTCGCCGATCGTGCCGTATTTGACCAGGTAGGTGAGCGAGAGAAGGGTTGGGTTCTGGGTGGCTGGCAAGGGCACGGGGACGCAGAGGGTCCAGGTGTCGTCGTGGCGCTTGTTGGCGGAGAGCGCGACGATGGGCTCCTCGTGGAAGGACGCGTAGGTGTGCAGCAAAGCGTTGTCGGCGTCGGCTGCATGCGTCGCGGGGTAGCTCGTGAACGCGCCGGTCCCGTTGGCCTCCAAGACCGGAAGGGCACGAGCGAGTGTCTGGCCGCTACTGACGATAGCGGAGGCGGAGGTCTGACGGTGGCACGCAGTCATGTGCGCCGCCGCAAAGGGGGCAACGGCGCAGGGGAAAGCAGCGTGCGCACAGCCCGTGGCAAATGGTGCTTGGTGGGTTGTCGGACACATGATTCGCAGTTCGGAAGTTAATCAAAGTTGATGAGGCATTGCCCTAATTCTGAGCATCGTTTTATACTCTACATTGCCCGTGGGCGAATGCAGGCCCTCTCTTCCGTTACTTGAATTATTACAGCAACAATGATTAGCTTGACGTAGGGAATTGTGAATGAAGCGAGTTTCAACGCTCGGATATCACGACGGCGAACACGTTCCTTTTTCTAGACTCGTAGATAGTGACAGTAATTGCAGGAACCGATTTGCGGATGCCTCTTGTATTCAGTAAGTGTTCAGGATCAGTTCGTGGCGTTCATTCCCAGCCATACTGTCCCGACATGCCGCCGCAAAAATAAAAGATTAACGCATTCAAACTTAACCATCATTTGAGCTTATTCGCGGATAGATATCTCACGCATGTGCGCAGTGTGGTTGCACGCTGACGGACAATCATGGACAGCAAATCGGCTTGAGGTTTTAGCGACGGCGATTACAGGTCCCGGCGACATGACAGACACCGCCATATGTACTCTGTTATTCGATGCCGAATTGAGGCGTGGGTCATTCCAGTTGTCGGTCGTCAGGAGGCATTTTCGCGTGGGTGCGAATTCCCCCGTTGGTCATATTGCTCGAATCGGAGGAGGCTGGGAATAGTCAGTCGTCCCGTGAGCTCTGTGGTCCTTGCGTCCTGCGAGCCTCGCCAAGTATACAAAATTAACTGATGCAGACAAGGTGGAACGTTGAACAACATACAGTCGGAACTATTGTCTTGCTTTCAGATGGAATTCCCGGCTAGGTCGGATCGCCCGGCATCTATTTTCACGATCAAACTTCTCGGACATTTCCAATTTTTGCCGGTGAATGTTCCCAAAAACACCTTGGCTAAATTATGAGCACACTTGTGGATCTGCAGTTGCTTCAATCACGGACACGGAGAGTGGTTGTATTGATGGGGCTCGTGCACGGAAGCGGAACTGTGCAAAGAAATAACTGATACAACTCTCGCAGCGAATTCAGTGTCTTGCATGCCAGCAGTCAACCGCGCCACATGTCAGATTCGAATTGAAATAGCGAGTTTGCGCAGGAGCCATTGGAGCCACTTGATGGCCTTTTGGCAGTGCGCAACCGGATGGCTCCACACAGCGTAATTCGCCACCAGTGGCTCTGTGGAGCCATCCGACGTCATTTTTTGCGGGTGGAGCCACCCATTTGCGCACTGCAAAACGGCCATCAAATGGCTCCAGTGGCTCCTGCGCAAACTCTCTAATATGCAAATTGAGAATGCAATCTTGTCTGGCAAACACCATTAGTTTTCTTCGGGATGCACTCGGAGCCACACCGCGCGCAATGATCTCTCTCCCATTGTAAAGCGACGCACCGCTTAACACGAAACTCCCTAATCACAGTGTCAGTATCCAGAAGAGCTTGAGTGGTTGGGCAGAGTTGAGAATCCACGGGATATCAAGTTCTTCGGGGACTTACAACATGGAGTTCGCCGTGGGGCGGGATTCCGGTGGGCCGACCCACATTTATGGTTGAACAGTCCTCCGACATGTCAATCAGCGGAACGGGCTGGAAATCAGCATAAGCAACCGGTACGGATGAGATCTAATCTTCGTACGTCTGGAAGTTGTAGGCATGCGGGTCCAAAACCAGTTGCAGTAAAATGCCCGCCGCCAGGGACGTCTTGAGGACAAGACGGTGGAGGCGGAGATATCCGAGCGGAGGTTCTACGTAGAGGATACCGTGGAACTCAGGTTGTCAGACACTGTACATAGGCGTCTAACAGGTCAAATCAAGTCCGAAGAAGCAGGGAGGACCACAGAGACTGATTGTACCAAGAGCCTCGAGATGCTGATAAACGCGAGGATTGGTGGATGCGGGTTTGTTCCGAGGTAGAGCTCTAATATCTTTACACGTTGTCATACTGCGGTAGAGGCGGGAGCCCGGAAGCGACAGTGGCGCCACTACCTGTCGGAGGCCCATCGTTAGACTGACGGTATGGGTTATCGAGACTACAGGCAGGGACCCACCGGGTCAAATTCATCTCCTCAGCTCCGTCAGATATTGCCTGTGGATCAATATCGATCAATGGCGACTGTGAAATTGCGGAACACTGATTTTCGGATGAAGGGGATGAGTCAGAAATTGCCCATGCATATCCGCAGAAAAAGAGGGGCCAACACCAAACTATGCCCAGGCCTTTAGTCGAACGGGGGCTCCGCGCGTATCTTTCTGCACCAGTTGTTAGGGAAAGCGGGTGCGGAACTGTCCGTTACCTAGTCTCTTTTGAGTTGCGAGATGGGTTCACCGCCTGTCCGAGGCATATCACTAGCCCGACATCATAATGAAGATACAAGTACACCGCGGGTCAGATGCATCCAGCGTTTCACGCTCGCGCGCGCGTCAGCCATCTCATTCCGGTCGGATTTCGCCTGTGGATCAATCGTGACTGTTATATTTCGGAACACTGATTCCCAAATGAAGTTGACAAGTAAGCATCATCGTTCAAGAAGGGTAATAGTCTAACTTGCGCAGCAAAGGCTCCCTGACGCCGGCGAAAAAATTGGGGAACATTCCAAACTAGGACATGCCGCCGGGTGCGGATCCAATATATCTGGGGAAGGAATCATCATATAGCCGTGTGCAGAGCATCCACAGATTCGTACAGAGGAGCGTCGATTACCATATCCCTAGCGCGTAGGATCAGCCGACGTTGAGGGCTGCTCTGACAACGTACGTTCCATCATTTTATCGGTTAGATTCACGTCCTGATGCATCGACGGGCTCAAGGATGAATCTAGGAAGGAGAAATTGCCGTCTGCGAGAATATTTGACCTGGAGCCGCATGAATTCTGCATCTGCCCTAGCGCTGGGAGGGAAGAAATATGAAACCCAGGGGAAAGCACGTGGAATGAACCAAGGGAAAGATGTGTGGGCCGGCGACTAGTGGACTTCAGATGTTGGATGGCGGGGGAGACAGTATCAGAAGGGGGATTCGATATCAAGATAGAGACGCATTCATGAAGGCCGATGAGATGAAAGAATGGGCTCCTACTCGGAGTGCGCCGGCTGACACCGATACACGACGAACGGTGGCAATGTGGTCGCAGAAAGAAAGCGGAGGTTGACGTAATCGATCAGTTGCCGCGTGATGCCGAATGATGGTCCCGCGTGCTGTGTCCGGCAAACAGTCAACGCGGGAGATGGTTCAATTTGTTGCGAATTTGTTGCGCCTTGGGGTAAGGATGGACCTGAAAGTTTCGGATAACATCGCTCCCACTAGGACGGTGATCTCTCAGTGAGCTTGGAGGCGTGGAAGTTGAGGGACCGAGGTACGGCGTTGCAGCTCGCCGATACAATAAATCACTGCATCAGATCCCTGGTTCAGGATTTTTCGACGAGTGACAGAGTGAAAAGGTTGGAGTTATAATCAATAGCCTTGCTATGCTTTCCACGTCATCCGCGTGCAATACACGTGTTCCCCTACCCTTTGTACTGCCAGGGCCAATGCCCTTCACCCTCGACCACCATGTCTTCCCTCTTTAGCCACTTCTTCCCTCGCGAACCAAAAGACAGGCTGAATAGATCCACTCTCGTCGAGAGCCTTACCCCGACGAACACGGTCGGAGGCCTTCTAATGGCCGGCCCGCTCGAAATGACCACCACGTATTGGCTGGAAGCTGTGTCGTACGTGGGCGGCGATGAGGCCCGCCTCGTCAACCTGGACCGATGCGTCGTCGATCAGTTCGACCACCTCCGGTCGAGTACCCCGCACAGAGCTCACGAGAAGGTCGCCTTCACCTTCCATCTCGCATCGCCACACGGCGGGGCGCAAGTGGGGCAAAAAGACCATCGCGCAGCGTGCGTTCAGGCCTGTCCTCCATACGACACGTGTCGGTACGTGAGCAGTGAATGCCCCATGTTTTGATCGTTGACTTCAACCCCCAGACGAGAAAGACGCCTTGACTACTTAATTGGTCTCCATGACTGTGATGACACCCCTCAGTCGGCAGCATGCGACACGGTCCAGATCGACGCCAACTACTACGAACTGCTGCTGCTGTCCAGAGTCTCCAGATACCCCGCGGTCCAAACGTTCACTATTTCAGCAGGGACGCCCGCTGAGCAGCGCCTTACCGCGCTCGACTGCGCGATCCTCGCCTCTGTCATCACGGAGAGGGCGAAGGATTCCAGCCATTTGAGCCACATGTGCATGTGGTTCGCCACCGTCTTCTTTCTCGCGGCGCACCGGATTTGCGAACAACGCGGTTGCTCTCCGGTGAAGACAGAGTCTCCGCGCCTCTGCCTCGCCGGACACTACGGGAAGGTGCCTCTCGTTGACCCCAAGAGCGGGCGGCTTTTGTTCGGAGGCGACAAAGGCCTTGACGGCATGAAAGAAGTCATGCGGAAAGGGATGACAAAAGGAGGTCTCTCTCCGGAGGAGGTGGACCGATATCTCAAGCTGCTGGATAATGACGAGGCCTGGGCGCACGATGAGGAGGCAAGAGGCGCTGATCCGATCCAGGAGATTGTCCGCCTGTTCGAGGCTCGCCGTCACGAGATCCGCGAGCGCTTGGCGGGGGGCGTCAAGGCTGTATGGGAAAAACGGCCGGCGCTGAGGTGGGAGGTTGACGCAGAGGAGGACCAGGCGGCGGCGGAAAATCTGCGCCAGGTGGAGAGGGTGCGCGAGTTGGAGGCGCAGGTGCGGGATGTGAGGAGGCGACGTATCTTAGATGCGCAGGCGATGGAGGAAGGCCTGTGCGAGCTGGAGAAGCAGATGTCAGAGGCGCAGGCGGCGGGGGAAACCCTGCGGGCGGCGCAGGAGGGGCTGCGCGCAGTACAGGAATTCCGCGCCGCGGTAGCGGAGAGGGCACGGGCTGTGGAGAGGGAGCAGATGGTACGGGAACTGTTGGATCCCTTGAACGAGAGCGGCTTTCTGTGAGATCCATAGCTATCCCTTTTTGTAAGTATCTGTATTCGTTATAATTGCCAATTGGTCACATAATATCATGCCGCGAATAAGGTAATGAAGCGCGCCCGATGCGTCCGGACACGATGTTATGGGTTCTCGACAATGGTGTCGAGATCTGAAGAAGAATTGAGAGTCAATATACGCGAGAATGAAGTGCGAATCGAATACTGGAACCTGTGGAGCCTTGAAACTGCGCGTTTTCGTCAAAACATATTAGCCCTCATATCATGGTTCAACTGCGCTACTTATCCAGCAATAGATGCCGCGGTAAAAAGAACATATTCACCCTTCGCCGAGATATGCTGGGCGTCGAAAACATCGGGGAAAGGAGTCTCTGTTGGAGAGACCAGGATCTCTGAGGGATCGGAATTTGGTGGTAAAGTGAACTGTGCAGGCAAATTCATTGCACATACCGGAGCTACGTTCCTCAGGATCACATGTCAAAAATCCAAGCTAGTCGCTCAAGAAGTCCTGCGATTACAAAAAAGAGGAGCCCCTGAGCCCCTTCAAGCGAAAAGGAACGGATCATAAGTGAGTGAAAGGTCGTAAACCTGACTGGAGCGAATGGAGCGTAGGCGTACATGATGTAGCCATGATTATAACAGTGGGATCGTATCCAGGGGAGTGAATTGACACCCGGAAGTTTACAGTGTGGAAGAATTGAGGATTATTCTAAGCTCTAAATACTTCCTGCGCTACTAACTCGTTAGAATGGGAGAAGCCCGCAGGAGGAATAGAGCGCACCGAGTGGGAAATTCAATCGGAGGCGCGGGATGCAGGTGTGACCGTCTGGGCGGGAGGCCAGAGGAGCAGGGACGAGGAATCTGAAAATATGCACCCGCGGGACGGAGGAAGAGGCACGTAAGCACGACGGGCAGAACCCTCGGAGGCGGATCGCGTGCGAAGGCAATAACGAGGGATGGAAGGCAAGAATTCAAGCGGAGATGCTGAGATAGAATGAAGTCGCCGTGCGCCGCAGGTGATAGGAGCTTGGAGTAGAGTGCGACGCGAGAATGCAGGACGCCAACAGACCCCCGGCGCCAAAAAACATATCGGCGTGAGGATCGAATGACCGAGCCCCAAGTCGAACGGGGTCACCCCTCAACTTGATATAGGGAAGCGGATGCCCCTGGCTAATGTGGGTGGGGCGCTGGCCGTCCGCCACCTGGTCGTTCTACGAGAGCCCGGGCCCCAGAATTCATACGTGAGATTCTGCGGGGACTGAGATCTGAGACGGGAGTGGATTGCATTTCGAGTCCCGAAGATACAGCACTAGGGGTAGAAATCCGTGCGGCAGTTAAACTAGCGCATTGCTAACCAGAGAGAAAATAAAACGAAATGCAACAGATACGAAAGAAGAGAGAGAAGGGCGAACGGAAGCAACAAACCCGGATAGCCGAAGCGCGGGGACGCGGACAAGGACGAGTACGCGTTCGCTCGGCGTGGCCGTTCGGATCGAGTGACAGGAATGCGGGTCCCATCGATGCCCCCAAGTTCCATCCAATCCAAATAGAAATGTGTCACGCGTAAGGGAGACACGGGCGCAGAGGCACCATACGCTAGTCGCAGCAGCGCCAGAATCCGAGGAGAGCAGGAGGAAATTAAACGCAAGATGACCTCGACAGACCGGACAGTCACATTGGAGAACGACGGAGGTGGCATAACGACGGAGATGCAGGACCGATTTGCGCCGCGGTACGGGATCCGGGTGCGGCCGAACTTTGTGCGCGGGGCCTTGTGCTTTGAGCCGTGCGGGTGCGCGAGAACAGCGACGGCATCCTCCGCGCCTAACCTTAGTCTCTTCCCTACGTGTGCTCTACGCTGCTGCAGCTGCTAGTCGTCGGTGAGCTTGAGATATCGTGCTTCTCGTCGTTCGTTCTGCGGATACAGACGACGAGAGTGTGGTGGGTTACGTAGTCGATCAATTTGAAATGCCTATAGTGACGTCGCTCATGACATCACTGCATCAGTTCCTGCCTTCTCCCAACTTCCATTCGAGCAAGCTTTCAGCTCTCTGCGACGGCAAAGCGGGCGTTATGCGTACATCTGCCAACTTGATTCAGTTCTCTGCGACGTTGGAGCGGGTGTTCTATGGCCGTTAACATGCTGCTTGAATTACGGCTGAATGCTCCACCGACTGTTCTCTGTGCAAGCCGCCTGCCGCATGTCCTTGAATCAGAAGCTTTGAATCGATCTCTCCTCTTGAATGCACCTCTCCTGCTCAATTCTCCTCGCTTCTGGATACCTCTTTCCTTGCCTCAACATGCCTCTCTTCTACTAGTTGCTGCGGCGCAATAAGTCTGAAACCCCCCACAACGACCGTGACCAACGCACATAGGAGCCCCAAACTACAACTAAAACGCCACCGAATATGAATCCGATCCTGCCGGGCGCGGAAACTCTCGGGAATCTGATGGCATTTCCGGCCAAATGAAACCCCCGGAATGACCCGCCCGAATGGGCCGCGACGAATAGGCCCTCTAGAGATAATGGGAAAGATGTTGACCGTCAGTTGAGCTTCTGCTGGTGCGAATAATGATTGCGCGCACCGATTAGAGCCGCGTAGATATCCTTTTTAAGCACCATTAAATTTAACAAGATTGCGAGCGGGCACAGGTCCGCATCTTAGTGTAGACGCGAGGACGGTAAAACCCTGCCGCATTGACTTACGTAGCTCAAGCACAAGTCACTCAACTGCATCCTGTAAATAAATTGCAGGGTTGCGGCTACGTACAAACTTTGCCCACGCTCAAATCTTGTTTTCCACCTAGTTTCCACGACACTTTACATTCATTCTCTCCATTGCTCTGAGGCCAATCAGCTGGCCATTGCAGCAGAAGGGACACAAAAACATCCACCACTAACACACGCTGTGCCCGCCTTCCATGCTGTAGCTGATTCGGTGCTCCTTGGCGGCCGGGGCGAACGACCTAACACAAGCTCCATAGTCGGAGCTGGTCTATCGCTGATCAGCCGGGATGTCCAGAGTTGGAAAAAATGGCATAGTACCCTGTGGCAGTACGATCCTTCGGAGCAGTCCGAATCGTCCATGCAGCGAGTCTGGTGGACGGTAGTTGTGACTTGAGTACCGCCTTCCATGCTGTTGCTGACTCGGTGCTCCTTGGCGGCCGGGGTGAACGACCTAACACAGGCTCCATAGTCGGAGCTGGTCTATTGCTGATCAGCCGGGATGTCCAGAGTTGGAAAAAATGGCATAGTACCCTGTGGCAGTACGATCCTTCGGAGCAGTCCGAATCGTCCATGCAGCGAGTCTGGTGGACGGTAATTGTGACTTCAGTACCCCCTTCCATGCTGTTGCTGACTCGATGCTCCTTGGCGGCGGGGGCGAACGACCGAACACAGAGTCCGTAGTCGTTGCTGGTCTATCGCTGATCAGCCGGGATATCCAGAGTTGGAAAGAATGGCATAGTACCCTGTGGCAGTACGCTCCTTCGGAGCAGTCCGAATCCTTCATGCAGCGAGTCTGGTGGACGGTAATTGTGACTTCAGTACCGTCTTCCATGCTGTTGCTGACTTGGTGCTCCTTAGCGGCCGGGGCGAACGACCGAACACAGAGTCCGTAGTCGTTGCTGGTCTATCGCTGATCAGCCGGGATATCCAGAGTTGGAAAGAATTGCATAGTACCCTGTGGCAGTACGCTCCTTCGGAGCAGTCCGAATCCTTCATGCAGCGAGTCTGGTGGACGGCAATTGGGACTTCAATGCCGCCTTCCATGCTGTTGCTGACTCGGTGCTCCTTGACGGCGGGGGCGAACGACCGAACACAGAGTCCGTAGTCGTTGCTGGTCTATCTCTGATCAGCCGGGATATCCAGAGTTGAAAAGAATGGCATAGTACCCTGTGGCAGTACGATCCTTGGGGGCACTCCGAACTGTCCATGCAACGAGTCTGGTGGACGGTGATTGTGACTTGAGTACCGCTGGTGGGCGCGGCGGACACGAACACAGACGCGCCGAGGACGGCGGTGTAAACGAGGTGGATGAAGCGCATTGGTGTTGGTGAACAAATGAACCTGCTGGGATCGAGGGTTTGGAGAAAGAAACTGGGAATGCGCCGCCTTTTATGGATCGCGAGAGGTGGCTGAAGTAAGGTGGGACCGAAATCCCTATCGGACCGGGGGTGGAGGAGCGATTTAGACGGGTGGCGCATATGAAAACCGTGCTGAACAGAGGTGATTGAACGGAGCCGATTATGAGCCCCAGAGAAAAGATGGATATTTCCACGTCCACATTGAATTTGAGCGACAAAGCAGGACAAAGCCTTCTCGAGAGACTGGCCCCGTGGCAGCTCTGGATCGGGAAATGATGGAAAAGGCGCGGCCAGTATGTTTATTCATGCGAAGCTGGTTCCTTGTAATGCGCGTAGGGGTTAGCCGTTGGTTCCAAGAGTCCCAGCAAGAAAGATGCCGCCGAGTTGTTGCCTCTTCAGAAGCGGCTGAAGATGGAGAAGGCGCCGAGGACGCAGTGCGCAGTATAGGGATCCCCATCGTACCGTATCGGATTACGCCCGTAAACTTACGCCGGTTTACGGCCTAAACCGGCCGTAACCGTAACCGTAACGCTGTTCTCAGACCCTCTTACGGTACGGGATATTTACGATAAATTACGGCCATTACGGCCGTATACCTCACAATAAAATTTAAAAGTGGTTTCTGACAGATATCTAGGCCTATTATATGCCCCCCAGTACTTCCTCAATGCCCCGACGTTGTAGACACAGATGCTGCTTAGGCAGCATCGAGATCTGGATCATTTTCTATGTTCCGGCTTCAACTGTACACCCTCATCGTCCGGTTTTTAGTGGTACAAGTTGCAAAATTAATCTTCTCCAGTGAGAATTCGAGGAGAGGAAGATACAGGTCCATACTTCTCATCAAAATATGCACGAAGCGTCAGCTCAAACAGTATTATAATTACGGCCCGTATAGACCCGTATACGACCGTATTCTTACGGCTTCATACGCTCTACTTACGGTGATGGCCGTAACCGTAAGAACCGCACTGGAAGGCCATATGGTACGGTTACGCGACCGTATAGCCGTAACTGTAAACCGTAATTGCGGTTACGGTGGAGAGTACTGTGGAGTGGGGTTAGTGTTATCGAGAGACAGTGGTGGAAAGTTCTAGAACATTCGACGTCCGAGTCTTGCGAGGCTTCAATCATTCACATCGGGAGGCTTCCTGCACAATTCCTCGTTCTGGAATCGAAGAATGGAGCATCAGGAAGAGCAGTTCCCGTGGAACAAAATAGTACGTCGAACAGTTAAGGTAAGACATGGAAGCGAGAGTTGCCGGTCCGGTTGTCGCCGAATCCGTGATTTGCAATCATTCCGAGTTCTTCCGTCAACCTGCTCCTACTTCAATGGGTCCATCTCAGATTCTACGGGTTCCTGGGCCTGATTTACTAGATGACCCATACACCCGGGAGTTACCGTTTAGCAGACTCTAACGCTTCTGATTCAATTTGAAGACAGTTTGTAATACTTAATTCGTTACCGACATCTGGAAGTTCTCAAGCCGCGTGCACGGCAGGCACTGGGTTCCTGGAAACTGGTGGAAGTCCAAGAAAAGTAAACAGAAGGTTCCACTTCATTTTATATTCAGAATTTGGCTCCCTGGCGTGCCGTTGTTATGCAGGTCTTTTTTAACTAGTGCTCCTGCTCTTCTGTCGTCTCCTCCTAGGAACAAGCACTTTTAAACTCGTGGAGTCCTTATACTCGGATATATTGATAGTGAGGGGGGATGTTATTGTTGTGGTAAGATATTACTGGTGAGACGGGACGTTATTGTTGTGATACGATATTACTAGTGAGGTGAGATTGTCTTGTTTTGGAACCATATTACTAGTGAGGCGAGGGCCCTAGTGATTGGCACGGGTATCCCGCGGGTGATGTGAGCAGGACCCGTACCCGCACCCGGGGCTTGGTAATTTTCAGCACCTGGCTCCAAATCGCTGCTTAAAATACTCCCGGGCAGCGAGGACCGCGTCGTAGTCCATCAGAAACTCCTGCATGTCCTTCGCTGGTTGCCGGAAAAGTCTCAGAATGATGCAAACGGAACATAACATACCACCTACATCCATAATATTCCCCGAACTTGGTAGGCACCCTCACCTGCTCGAACGACTCGCGGCCCACGAACTCTGCCCGCTCCTTCCGGAGTGCCTCGTACGCCGCCAGCCTTGCTGAGATATCTTCGCGCTTCGTACCTGTGGGCAACAGCGCCCCGAGCGCACCGGCATCTTCCATCGCCATGGCCGCCCCCTGTCCGAGCGTCGGCAGCGTCGCGTGCGCGGCGTCGCCCAGGAGCGCCGCGCGTCCACGGACCCACGTAGGGAGCACCGGCATCATGCGCATCTGCCACCTCGGGAGGCGTTCAGGCAGCGCGGCAAGTAGCGGTTGGAACTGTGGGTGAAACTCGGCAAACATCGCCTGTACCTCAGCTCGCGTGCCCTCCGCGCGCCAGTCTACGCCTAGTCATCAGTGTCGATTTATTGGGAATGGGAGGATGTTTGCCGCACCTGGATCGTCGTGGTCTGGATCGTCGATGTGCGCGGTTAAATTGAGGAACGCACCGCCGCGGCAAGGGTACATGAACAGTGACCGTAATGGGACCCCGCGTTTTAACACCAAACGCGGGCCCGAGGCGCCGTCGCGCAACCACGCCAACTGTGGGATTCCATCGAATGTGGAGGTGGGAATAAGGGCCCGGTACACGGAGCGCCCGTTACTGACCGACTTTTGCGCATTCCCCAGGATGTGGGTCCGTATGGTGGACTGAAAAAATTATGAATTTAGGCTCAATTTTCGTCCACGGGGGGCTCACCGCAATCCCATCAGCACCTAGGATGACATCAGCCTGGATGCGCCGCCCGTCAGTGAGCTCGAGGAAACCCGCATCAGCATCGCAAGTGAGCGCTTTGCTGTTCAGATGCAGAACTGCGGGAATTCCGTCGCCTGGACCCAGTGCGAGGCGCTTGAGCTCGTCGTGGAACTCGCTTCTGAGGCACATAATGGTCTTCGCCAGTCGATCAGCAGAATTCTCATACCGGAGTTATCAACAGCGTACCACAGACGAACTCAACCAGGGAGTAGCTCGCCCCTCTCCACTCAGAGCATCGAAGCTAATCATCTAAACGAGGTAAGAAGTGTTCAATGTTGTCCGGGCCCACTCACCTCATCCCAGTTGACGCTATTCAGATTTTCTCTGTCGTATCCAAGGTGCTCCAAGACACGCAAGCAATTTTGGGGCAGGACGATGGCAGCGCCGATCTCGGAGAGTTCCTGCGTGGATTCAAAAATCTGAAGAAGCAGACTCGTTTAGGACACGGATACGATAGAACATTATGCGTACCTGAACCTGATGCCCGCTACGTCGAAGTGCAACCGCAGCCGCTAGACCCGCGAGACCCGCACCAACGATCGATATGTTCAATGGTGGGTGTTCCATGTTTCGTGTTGAGGGTCAAGAGAGAAGGAGTTGCCTTTTATACGAGGTCAGAAAGCGGCTGGTTATCCGGGATTGTCATATGCGGTGACGAGAAAGCTCTCCGCTGCCGTATTATCATACTGACCTCGGCCCCGCCCGTCGGTTGCAGAGCTTCAGTTAGGCTTTTTTGAGATGATGATCGCGCCAGTCGGCTTCGTCAGCTGTTGCTGTCAGCGATGCCGAGTGAAAACGTTGTATCGGCAGCCATTCTGTCACATCGCGGATAGCGCGCCGCCCTCGGGCGCAAAGCTAACTCCATTGGTTACCTCCTCACAACCGATAAAGGCATATGTTACGTCCTACGCTATGTACATACTACCAACCGCCTCCCCGCTTACCGCGATTTCGTACCCCCGAACTCGACCCTTGACCACGGTCTCCCTCGCGATCCACCCCATCATGAGTAGCACTTAATTTCCTCCCCTTTCATCTTACTCCTCCGCTTATCCTCCCTCCTCCTATCTCGCTATGAGAACTCTTACTTTATTAACTAGCCACACGCACCTATGACTCTCCCACCAACATCTACCTTCTGCAGGAAACCCCGTACGTCCGAGCCCTGCTCCGCTGCCCCGAGCGTTCGAGCGCGTGCTCCGCTACTCACGCGTACGAGCACCGGCTCCGCGTCCGCCCGGTAGTCCCCACTCTCCCTCTACACTCCCTCCCACGCCCTGCCCGCTCTTGCCCGCTGTCCGTGTCCCAGGCAGAATCTGGTTGGGGAAACTACTACCCTGCCCGCCCAGTTGGATATTTACATACCGGAGATCGTGTACCATACGCTGCATTCAGCGCCCCGATAGCCGAGGCCACGTGAAGCGTCTGCCACGTCTGGCTAAGTCAGCCGATTGCGAGACTACCATTCCAACACCCCGAGCTGGTTCTAACTAGGACAACTTCAATTGAAGATGTTGAGAGCTATGCAAAACTGGGGGACAGACTCATGCTGGAATGGTCACAGGACACAATCGACTCATCAGAAAAGTTGTACTTGCTTCACGGAAGGATAGAACCTCACAAGGACAAACCTCCAGCGCAGATAACTTCAATCATGCGGTACTACCTCACAATGGTGAAAACTCAGACGCACCGAGAGGCTCTAACCTCGGTGATGCTTTCAACTCACCAACTAGCCGTTGAAATATTGCACTATACGGATCATGCGTATCAGCCAGTGCTCGGGACGAATAGGTTTTGTAAGAGAGAAGTTGAAACTCCTGAACACGTGCTACTCACCTGCACGTCCCTAGACGCGCTTGTTGAACTTCGCAAGTCATTCATGGAACAATTATTCTCTGTATCTCCAAACCTGCAACGCTTCATGACAGAAGACTCTGAGACAGAGTTTTTGAAAGCCATGATATATTCCAGACCCAGTATTGCACTTGTAGCCAAATTTACCCATGATATTCCCCAAATATTCTATGCCATCCCCGTATTCCGCTTGAACAACACCTGATATTAATAATTGGTCCCACTTTTTCTGTGCTGATTTTCTGCTTCTCTAGGGTTCCCTGGATCTACCGCGGCGAGACTGGAAGTCTGCGGCCGTGAGCTCGTCTTTGGTGCTTTGGAGAGGTCCAGGGGCAATAATGTATTTCGGCGCCTGTACATTAGATAATCCCTGGAAACCGGCGTTCCTCAGGGGACCGTGCCGTGTAAAGCTACCTACCTACCTACCTACCCTAGCGAAGCTTCGGCTACCTTCGTCACGTCGCTTAGCCACGGCAACTTAGCCACAGCCCGTGGAGCGCCAGCAAGGTGATGGCTAAGTGTTCGGCTAGGCTACGGCTAGATGGCGGCAGTGCCTGCGGAGCTCTGCCGTGGGCGTCAGCCGCGGCTAGCCGCATGGCTCCACAGATGGACGGGGATGCTCCGCTGTGGCTAATGGGGGCTTGAGTGCAGTGATAGTCGCTTACAGCGACTCGAGCCTGTTAATTGACTTCATCATCAACATCGCCGATAGAAAGATTTCAGGTCAGCTGAATAAAATGACGGCACGAAGTGTTTGTAAAACAAGTAAACCGCACCTGACGTGATTACTTCCCACCCTGCTGAAACCCCGGAAATCGGCCGCACGGTAGAGCGCGAAAGTCTCAAGTGAGGGAACATCATCCAGGGAGACAGGTGCGAAGAAATAGTGGGATTTGTAACTGGCCGTGACAAGGGTGGACGTCGGTGGCGAGATGTCGCAATCAAAGCCGCATGCTCGAGAGGACACAATAGAAAATCGAGAGGAACCGTGCCCGACCTCCTCAGCCAATCTGTCACCAGATCCGCAGTACTGTAATTTCGACTGGGCGGAAATGACGGTGTGAATTGAAGCCCATAGTCGTGGCGTCGTAAGCGCTATCCTTCGCCAAGATCTAGAGATCTGGAAAAGGATGAGAAGCGCTTCGTCGGAGCTGAAATTGGGATTTCGGGTGGTGGGGAGTCGGAGTCGGAGCTGCCCTGAATGCACCCCGGATGATAGATATCCTCCGAGAGTCTGCATGCAGGGGTTAGCAACGCAAGATGAGCATCAATAAATTCCTTCGGCTCATCGCGTCTTCTGCTAGACCGAAGAGTCGAGGTTTGAAGACGAGTGAGCTTTTCTGCGGCTTCGGCAAGCTGTTTGTGAGGCACGTCCAGAAGATCGCGGATATCGTGGGAACCCCGCCAAGGGTTGACCGAATTGGTGGCACAACCGATTAAATCCAACCATCATTAAGACGGAAACCCTGGGCTGAGTGGCCGTGGCAGTGGGCAGTTTGGGACCATTTCCGGGCAAATCAAACCGTTGGAATGACCAATTTTTCGTGTGATTGCTCCTGCCAGCGTCCGTTTGGCAGGGATGGGTGAATTTAGCCTGGGATGCCGCACTTCCCAATCGCTGCAACGAAAAAAAAGGACCGGCGCTCGTTCCCGATTCTATCTCGACGGATCGGCAAAGCCATCGAGTCCACGCGTGGATATCTGAGGCCTTAATCGTGCTCGTATGTAAACGGACCCAAAGCTGATACCTGATGGCCGGGCTCATCCCCGGTCTGGAGAAATCCCGGATGGGTACTATTTGAGACCAGTTAGTTGGCCACTTAAGCATTTATGCCGCAGCCCTGGTGTTATACCGGTGTCGGTGCGAGCCAAACTATGTCAGAATGAGGGAATGCATCCTACGAAGAGTTCGAGTCCGCCAGCACCGAAATACTCGAAGATTTGAGTGCGTAAGGAGTTTATTTTGACCGACAGTCCAACATAGCCAAACAACAGGTTAGTTGGCCACCCCGCCAACTAACGTATTGAGCTCTTAAATGGCGGTGGCCTGCACCCAGAATCATATCTACAGGTTATATTCACTATTTAAAACAGTTATGATGTAGATATGGGGTATAGAAATGGGCAGAATACATACTTGCGATCGACGGGAAACCTCGAAATTGGGGTCGCGGGATGGATGAGTGTTCTGCTACTCAGAAAAAGGCCGCGATAAGCCAACTTAGGATCCAGGCTACTTAATGGGAAGTATTTGGACGTACCTTGATGTCCAACTCCATTCCAAGTGGCCGATATCTCCTCCAAAAAATCCGACTATCAGCACGACTGAAATTGGGTGATTTTGGACAATGGCCTCCAGAGCAATCAGAGGTCATTGAATAAAATTTCGAAAAGCGTCTCGGAATGAAGGATTGTATATTGAGAAGTCCTGTGTAAGGTTCCAGACCGATGGCATAGCAGTGTCGTGGACCGCGACGGTGCCAGCATGACTGACCTACAAATGAAGTCGTGCTTTTCCCGGGTGTGTTAAGTGTGATAGTTCAGTCAGTTGCCGTCAAGTATCTCTTCAGATGGAAGGCCAGCATCGGGGGATGCGAACGAGCCCCCAAACTCGTGGATCGAGGAAGAAATGGTGGAGAAATGGCGATGGCAAATGAGGCGAGGGGTCCGATTGATAAGAAATTGATGTTCCCACGCTTCGGATCCCGATCCGCGATGCCGTAGCTCCCGATCAACCCATCACTTTCGGCTGAAATTTGGTCTGAACATTCGTTGGAGGTCGTATTCTGTTTATACATTATGCCCAGTCATAATTATGAAGCCCTGGTCTTATAGGAGTCAAGTGGCCAACTAAGTAGGGTGGCCAACTAAAGGGTCTCTAATAGTAGTGTTCAAAGAGTCTATTGTACCGTATGTGATGCGTTAACCCCTCCTGTTGGCCAGAGTTTTAGACCGCGCAGCCGCTCTATATAAAGGAAGACCGGAGCTATGATATCGGTTTGGGCTGCGCAGTGTTGCGCCGCTCTGAATCCCAGACACGTCCTTCACTCAGACGTTCCACAGAAGTATTCTTGAGGGTCTCAAATTCGATTCTGAATTCAGCTTCGTTTATCTTATGTGTAAATTGGTACGCGTTGTTACCTCTCCCGATACATCACCCAAGCCTCGAGAGTTGGATGTTCGTATCCTGTAAGAACTGCTACAGAGTTCGGGAGCCACGAAAGATTCCCGGATCAGAGCGCCTATCTGTAGTCTCGACACTAGTTGTTTTACCTTGAGTTTTCAACGTCCCCGTAACGTGCCTTTTCACCTACTCACTGAGGATCGGTTCATCTCAAGTCCTATCAGTTACAACTCTGCATATACCAGACTCAGTTCTTCAAATGACCGCCTCCCATCCCTATCCTCACTATTAACACCTTAGAGAGCAGCTGAGTGCCCTCGGGTGATCCCCGGTCTGGAGGAATCCCGGATCGGTCGTGTCGAAACTTGAATGACAAGCAATGTATTGCGTGGGTCAAAGTTGATGTATCACGTCGGGCGCATGTGATACCTCACTGTCCTTCTCTCGGGGCTTTACATAACGGCCTGAGCATCCGCATCGCATATAAGTCCACAATCGACAGCGCTTGAGCGAGAGCGGCTCACTAACATCATGGTCTCCTTCAATTCTCTGCTCCTCCTCATCTCCGCGGTCGCCATCGTCATCGTGTCCGCCCTCCCCCAGGGCACGACCACGACCACGGCCCCCGCAACCCTCCCGACCATCCCCGGCGCCGTGAGCACTTCCATATTCCGTACCTGCGTCCGCGCATGCACTGATTCTTGTGCAATCCAGTGCGTGGCCCTGTGGGGCCAGTGCACCTCGCAAAATGGAGCCTGGACCTTCCCGGCGTGCTGTGAGGGTGCTACCTGCGGAGTTCTCAATCCGTTCTTTTCCCAGTGCTTGCCATGAGCCGTGAGCCGGGTGCTGTATACCATCTGTTTCCGCGTGTGAGTTCCTTCTCTCCAGACACGTTGTTTCACCGCTGAAGTATTCCCCAGACAACATTTTTGAGGGTCTCCATGTTCGGTTCAGGGTTGAACTGTGTGAAGCTGCGGAGTTGCATGTATGTACTAATCTTAGCGTCGTTCCCTCCCGATAAATTGCTAGTGTCCACCTTCTTGCTCGTACACGCAAACGAGAGGTTTATGTGTGGAACTCTACCCGACGGAGTTACCCGTAGGCGAAGCGAGCCGAAATTAGGCAACACCGCCATTCCAACTTGAAGGATTGACTTAAGTGAACCGAGTGTGGAGATCGTGCGGCAAGTCAGAACCACGAGCGTAGATTGATTAACGATGGAGCGTGCCTCCTGAGCAGGCGCAACTCGGCCAGAGTATGATGAGGCGATTAGCGGAGGTGGCCATGGGAGGAATGCGATTCGACGCAAGCGGGTGAGTGGGTGGACTCTCGGAGGGGAAGAAAGAGCGAGGTGGAAGGATGGAGAGCAAATAATGAGTATCGGAGCGCGGGATAACGCTGATCGCGGGTACACGGTGGCTGGGGCACGATGAGGTGACGAGGCGAATGAGAGCGTCTGGGTGGCCACAAGATGCAAGAGAGAGACGAAGCGAGTGCGCGCCGGCCAGCACGTCAGACTCAAGATTGGGCCGTTCGATTCGAGGACTGGATCTGTACCGTGCGTGCGACTTGATGGATCTGCGTCGATGGAATGGCGGTGTGGACTCAGGAGTGGTAGCTTGGATAGTAGGGAGGAGTAGCGAGCCGGTTGGTTGGGGGGCGCTATTTGAAGCAGAACTTGGAGTGGACGCAGGTGAATTCAACGAGCGGGAAGCGGGAAGAGCGCCGGGGCCTTCTGAGCTCACTTCCAGATTCCTGGAACCGTTCATCTCGTCGGTCCCCGAGAACATTTTTTCCGACTCATCGAAAGTCATCGCCCGCATCCTCTCCGAGGTGGCGCGTCTCAAATGAGCGCGCTAGTCAGTCCACCGCGCTTGCGGCACAGACCAGCACCCTATTCGCCGCGCATACGGCCATCGATCGCTCCACCGCCACCTTGCGGTCAAACCGGCCATATCGCCCCCGCCCACCACAAGCTGATGCCTCCCAATCCGTTTGGATTCGGTACGGAGCGCCGAACTCCAATCTCCGACCGGCTGTCACGGGCGACGTCTTCTTTTGCGCACATTTTGGCCCCAGACGTGTCCATGGAGAATTCTGCTGCTCCCTCGCCGGTACTTATGTTAGTTGAAGGTTCAGTTAAGCCGAGTTTGATGTGGCTGATGCCGGAAGCACGGGCCTGCCAAGCAAACCACGCAGCCAGTGCCGAGTGTGCCGAAACGTGGAACTACAATGATAGAAGTGCGAGGAAATGTTCAATTCACAATTCACGGTGAGTGGGAATCAGAAAGATGTCTAAAACATGTGTCTACATTTAGCCAGATGAGTCTACATGAGTCTACCTCAGGTAGACACAGTGTTGCACACGTAAACACAGGTAGACAAATGTCGACGCTCTGTGTCTACTCCATGTAGCCATAACTAGACATATATCTGTGTCTACCTGTGGGTCTACAAGGGTAGACATAACTTGTGTCTACGGGGGGCCTCAACGTAGTGTTTGTGATCATTCCAGAGTATTGAATGTATCAATCAGAGAATATTGAAAGACGAAACGAGACCAGTGGAATTTCCACCATTGTGGGATCCGTCAGCCACAAAACCGGCATTGATGGGCTGGAAGGTTGCCGCCCAGGTGAAGCTCGCGCGAGCACGATGAGGATCAAATATTTCGGCGCCCTTGTTGAATATATCCAACATCATCTGCACATCTGGCTTGAGTGTCAAGGTGAGCCACTGAGCGCGTATGCCGCTGGGAGCAGTCGCCTGGTATTCGTCCGGGATGCCGACAAGAGTCGTACGCCGCACCGTGCTCATCGGCGGCTGGACTTTCTTCAGCGCCGAGAAGAGCGGAGAGAATACGACCGGATCACGATAGATGACAGGGGACCATATTGCGTAGCTCTGCATAGCTGGGCTCCATGCGAGGGAGACAGCCGATACACCTTTTGTGTCCTCTCTCAGTTTGGGGCCCAGCTCGACGAGGGCCTCAAACACCGGAAGAACCTGAGCGATTGGGAGATACAGGGAGCCGCCCCACATGAAATCGAGAGGGTATGTGAGCATAGAACCGGATGAGGATGCCAAAATTAGTCCTGCCGGATTTAATGGCCCAGTATGAGGTCAGGTTCGTTCACATCAGAGATCGAACCGTCGGCGAGGATGACGACATAATTAACTATATTATCACTTTCCAAACCTTGGTCGACCGAGAGGAACGACATTCCGCCTGGCGAATGACGTTGAGCCAAAAGGAATAAACCGCAAACGAATGAACGCACCGCTTAATAGAAATTCGCCGACACCAACACTCAACGCCCTGGCCCCGGCGTCGATCGATTATACGGTTCAAGGACTCCATAAACTTCTTTCCGAGTACATCGCGAGCTAAATGAAACGACTCCCTCCTCTTGAAGAACGGATATCTCATTCAGGGCTTTGACCAGTTCATCTACCCACCTATTTCCGTCGTTCATAAGGTCTAATCTGCATTTATTGCTGCTCGTCAGATGTAACCGCGAACTTGCATTGAGTTTCAGTGGCGATCCGAACGATAGCGGAGACATCGCTGGCCGACGCTGGGGAAACTCGACATTCGGTTTTCAACTCCCTCTGTTCGCCGGAGTGGTACGCTCGTTGTTGTGCGTCGTAGAGCGACGAGTATGAGAGGTACTTAAGTCTTCCCAGGGAGTGTGGAATTCAACATGTAAGGAACAAAATGGTTGACACAGCTTATTTTTCGTCGGCCACTGCTACCAGCCTACTACCAAGGTCCCTGCGAAAACTACCAGGTGCTACCAGACATTGGCGGGGAGCTACCGGGACCTATAAACAGGGGGACTAGACTACTGATCTACCAAAGCTACCGGTGCTACTGAGGACTACAGATCCAAGATGTTTTTTCCTGATGTTCTGCAACTGAGGCGGACTTACACATGAAACCAAACATGCGGTGGCATCCAGTACATCGGAGATGAAGAACGATTATGTACTCACCCAGGAAGATCCGGTCATCGACCATCATGAAAATCAACGCCGAACGATCTCCACCGACTTCGAAGGCCTGGCAAGTGACTGAAGCTCCTGGCTCCGCGGTCATAATCAACGGCTGCTCAGGGTTGGGGGTCGCTGACATCTGATTGGAATATATTCCCTTCGTTACATTTTTCTTGTATGGGACAAAATCGATGGGATTTTCAGTGGCTCCCCTTCCCTGCCGTCGGGAAGGGGGCGAGATGGACCCACACGGCCATATCGAGGAGAACAAGCTGTTGATTGGCTCGCATTTATAGGGGGGATCTCGGTCAATGAGAAGCTGAAGAGATGTCTTCAGATTTGGATTGTTCCCGCGATTTGAGTCACCTTAAAGAGTTTAAACGAGCGATGACAACATTCAATACTATTCAACGGCTGATGCAAAGGCGGTGCAAGCGGTTCGGCGGGCCACAGCCGGTGATCGCATCACTGACAATGCTGCTGATAAGCATCTCCGACATTCACGAAACTTCTACCTGTACCTTTCTTATCGTTATTTCTCGTTCACTATGAGACTCACTCTCGGTACGGGGTGTTAGTAATCAGCAATTGGAGTCCTAACGGTTCATAGCCTCCAGAATAACTTACCCATATGGTTTTCCTAGGATTTTCCTTGAATTTTTCCTTCTTCTAACTTGGCGACGTGTGGGTTCCCGCGTCCATCGCTTGTCAATCTCACTTCATAGGGTTCTTTTTGGGCATCTACTGGCCATAAGTCCATTATACCACAAGGTCACGACAGCGAAAGTGATCAAGCCTTATAATAATGAAGACCCGTTCACTGGAGCGAAATCCTCCGGATCTACTATTGACGCCCCACCTCGCTGCCCTCCGCTCTCCGTCCTGAACTCTCCTCAGTCGCACCTTCCTTCCAGAGAATTACGCCAGACCAACGCAGCGGGTCCATTCATTGATGATTGCCACAGCGCTCACCGCGGAGCAGGCGCAGCTGCGCGCCGACCACCTCGTAAGCGTGACAAATTTCCGGGTGTTCCCGCTCCTCGTCGAAACCGTGCTCTATTGTGCGTCCGTTCCTCCCTCGCAATACGCCTGATCGCCGACCCGATGATGCAGCCATCTTCACAGTCCTGATCGTCATCGCCAGCTACATCCTCGTGTAAGTACACAGTCTGTGCGTCGTGTAACCAATTAATCTATCGGCGCAGGGTTCGAGGCCTCAGTTCTCGCTCCAGCAAGATTATGCTGGCAGTCACACTCATTATGTATGGGCTCGCCACCTGGGACTGGGCGGTCGAGGTCCATCTCTTGCGGGATGACCTCAAGCTGCTCCTCCCCGCAGATCTTATCCAGCCACCTCCGGACAACCAGAAACGCCTCAGAATCAACACTGCGTTGCGCATCTCGCAGTCGATCATGAACAACCTCTGTGTACGCGCGCATTCAGCTTCTTATGTAATTCTTGTCTTGACGAAAATATCCCAGGTAATGCTCGGTGACATGGTGGTGTGCTGGCGGGTGTACGTAGTGTACGTCCGAAACAAGCGTGTCCTGTTCACTGCCCTTGTCCTCCTAACATTGGTATTCAGTGCGTCTTTCCGCCACCTTCCTCCTCTCTGTTGATGAGGCGATTATATTTGCATGACTACCCCCGCAGCCGCGCTCCTGCTCTGTAACCTCACTCAAATCGGCATCGGCTTTCCCTCAGTTGGCCCCCTGCATCTTCTCGCCCCCGGCGAGATGGGGATCGATATTGTCGCGTTGTCGCTCTCCGCGCTCATCAACATATGGGCCACCGGTATGATTGTCGCTCAGGCGTGGTACGTCCTCATTACCTTAAGAAATTTACAATTTACACCCTTGTTTCTCAGGTACTGCCGGCAGATGCTAAAGTCCTATCTCCGAACGACGACCAGGCGCACCTTTGCCGAAAGCATGCTCATTCTGTTCGCTGAGTCTGGGGTGGTGTATACGACGGTTTGGGTACGTATCTGGCGACCCCCGTTTTTCTCAGCGCCGAAATATTAATTTCGGTCCACCTGCCAGATCCTCAAGAACATCCTGATCATCCCCGCTGTGGAGCCCACCCCCTACACCGCCTATGCGACTGTGATCATGAACCAAGTCGTCGTGTGTCCCTCCCTCCTTCCTTGCCCGAATGAATACTCAAACGACTAACACAGGGCATGTACCCGACAATCATTATAATCCTCGTCGCGCTCAACAAGTCCCACCTCGACCGCGAATTCCGCAGCTCTGACGACGCCACAAAGGGCTCCATGATCTTCGCTTCAGGCCCGACCTCGGCGGCGCGGACACTGTCAGTCTCCCCCCGGACAACCAAGGCGTCGAGCGAGTCGCGTTCGGATATCATCGACATAACGCCCGACTCGAAGACGCAGCTGGAGAGTACAGGATTTTGAGTTGGTGAATGGGGTCCCTGTCATGACCCTTGACATGGACTTTGATCACCCACGAATTATACACGACTTCCCTTATTTATTCCGCTATCTTGGAGTTTTAGCTCCTTACAATACTATCTATCCAGACACCGCTGAATCTTCCAAGTCCATGGAAATGTCAAGACTTTGACAAGGCGAGCGATTACTAGTACGCGTCATTGCGACGATATGGATCCAAGTCGGAGCCAAGGGGCTACGTAGAGGAAGCATTTCTGACAGGAGGTGCTGGTAACTCCGCAGTACCTTAATTTTGGGTGAAGAATTGAGGGCGCGACGAAGTCGCCGAATCGGCAAATGAGACGGGGGAGGACGACGCAGAACTCCTCATGTCGCGTCAGGATTTCCCGAATTCAAAGTAATATACACTATTTATAATACATGAACAGCAGGCGAGGGTCTAATGCTACAGCGTTTGAGTCGAATCTAGGAATACAGATGCAGAACGGGACGGAATCAAGACGGAACTATGCCCGCCCGAAGATCCAGGCCACGGAATCGAGGAGCCCACGACACGAGCGCACCGGCCGTGTCCTCGTCTGATTGTGACGCTGAGGTGCTCGGACCGGAGCTTGAGACGGGCGCCGTGGGTACGGGCGCGCGCGCGGAGACGCGGGGTGACTGACACAGGAGGAAGCGGAAGAGTATTCGTTATCGGACGCGGCGTCGTCGTCCTCATCGGAATCCGAGGAATCCGAGTAATCCGGCTCCGGGGGTGAGGGAGGGCGCGCTCGACGTGGAGGCTGAGGACGCCGCAGGCGAAGGGAGGGTGCATAGTGAGCGCTTGGGGCGCCCGAGTGATCTTCCCCCAACGAGCGTTGATACAAGGAGGATCGCGCACGCGGACGCGGACGCGAATATGCCCGCCCCTGTTCGCGAATGGCGCGCCCCACGCTCGCAAACGCGTGGCCCTGCCACGCCCTAAACGCCTTCTCGTCCGCTACCGCCGCCGCCGCCGCCGCCTCCTCGACCCGCATCTCTGGCTGTAGCTCGGGCTCGGGCTCCACCCCCACCCCCACCTCCATCTCGACGTCCTCCTCGGGTGCCTCCGGCCATGCCCGCGCGGAAGAAGACCCCGCCCCACGCGCGGCTTGCACTGCCGCGACCCCCGCCCACCACTCGCCCTGCGCCGGGACCTCCACATGCGCTGCGACGACTTCCGGCTCAGGAGCTGCGCGGGGCACGGGGACGCCCTGTGCGCCGAATAGGAGCGAGCGCGGCGCTGGCGCGGGGGGCTGGGGGGCGAGATACCGGGCCTGAGCGGCGAGGAAGGCCTGCGCGCCGTCGATGAAGCCTATCTGGGTCGCATGCACGAGGAGCTGCGCGAAGAGCTCCGGGGGGATGGTGTACTCTGGGTGCGGCTGCGGCGCGAGCTGCTGGTACTGCGGGGCAGAGTACACCGGCGCGTAGTGGGGCGGGGGCTGAGCCGGCGTGTGCGCGTGCTGCGGGTCTTGAGGCGGTAGCGCACGCTCCTGCGGGATATAGGAGGCCGGCGTGTACTGTGGAGGAGACTGGTCCGGCGTGTACGGGTACTGCAAGTACTGCCCTGGCATATCGGTCATGTATGCGTCCTCCTGTATCGCCTGCAACGCAGGCTGCGGGGCGTAGTCGGGAAGAGGGACGTGCGCGGACGCAGCCGCCCACGGATCCATGGTCACATCCCGGTCAAAGGGATCCGTGCTCGCAGCGGGCGTATAGTCGAAGACTGAGCTCAGTGCGTACTGTCGGGAATACATCATCAGCGCGCGCCGAAAGAGGAAAGGAAGGGATGTACGGCGGAGGCAGACGGACCGGCGGAGGGCCAGGGTTCCAGGGGCGCGAGGCGGTGGAGGAGGCTGGTGCTCGTGGTAGGCGCGACGTCGAAGACGGAGCTCGGAGCCGGCGCGATGTCCAAGATCGATGTCGTCGGTGCGGGCTGGAGGGGATGCACTGTCAGCGCGCGCGCCGGAGAAACAGGGGAAAGGAAGGAACTCGCCATGGACGCGGACGCAGCCGCCGATGCAGCCGCCCACGGGTTCATGGTCGCGAGAGCGTCGAAGGGATTGGTGCTCGCGGAAGGCGCGCTGTCGAAGACAGAGCGCGGCGCGGGCTGGGAGGACGTAAAAGCCGATGTCCAGTGGATGCTGGGTGCAGGTGCGGGCTGCAACGACTCGTCAGCGTGCTGTACGGCAACGAAAGGACGACATACAGCGGGCGCAGAGCCAGAAGCAGCTCTCCACGGAGTGATCGTCGCGGGCGGCGCGAACCCAAAGGTCTACATAGGACACCGTGAGTACACTACAGACAGACGAGGGTTGAGTCAGACTCACCGCGGGACCAGCGTTCTCGACGCGCAGCCCGCGCGACGCGCGCAGGGGGATGATGGGCCGCGGCTCCAGCTCCAGCTCGATGTCGACAGTGGGTGCGCTCTAATCGCGTGCGCATCAGCGTGCTTCAATCGAAAAGAGAGGGAAGGGGAACCTACGAAGGCGTATGGTGGTGCGGGCTCAGGGTCGGCGAGCTACGAAACAAGGACGGTGAGTGCGTTGCGGAGGGAGGGGAGGAAAGGGGACGCACGCCGAGCTGTTGCAGGAATGCCTGGCGCTCGCCCAAGGCGGGGAAGGGGGAGGAGTCGGCGGCCATGTAGGAGAAGACGACGACGGGGGCTTGGGCGGCGATGGCTTTCGGGGAGACGGCGGCGAGCTCTTTGAGGGACACGAGGGGGAGAGCGGACGGAGTCGGCTTGGCCGCGGGTGCGAGGATACATTTGGGTGTGAAGATGATGGGCGTCTGCGAGGGGGTAAGCGGAGGATAAGGAGGGAAGGAGGAGAACGCACAGTGTAGCAGAGAGCTTCGTACGCGGGGGCTGCTGTGGACGTAGCCTTCCCCACCTTCACCACCTGCACCGGGGCGCCGCCGTCCACCTCGTCGTCCACCCACTCGTCGCCGTCGTCATCGCGGGCGGTCTCTCGAAAGGTGTTATTGTTATTGTTCTTGGACACGTTCTTGTCTCCTGTGCTGGCCATCGTTGGGGGTGTCAGAATGCAGGGGGGAATAACAAGCGCTGAGACATGGAGGACCGTCTTATAGTGCGACGCTTTGGTGGAGGTCAAAGCGCTGGCGTTGGCGACATCAAGGCGCGACCATCCGGTGATTGATGCGGCCCATTGTGTGCGCGGCGAGAATTGTCGAAGGCTTTGAGCGAGTAGCTGGTACGGTGAAAGCTGGAGTAGCGAGCGTTGACTCGAGAGAAGTGTGAGTGGGTGTGAGACGCAAAGAATAGTGGTGTTCAAAGTAGCTCCTGGTTGGTCCCTACTTGGGCTCCTAGTTGTGCTCCTGCTTGTGTTCCTGTTTGCGTTGATGGTGCAACCAGGAGAACAATCAGGGACACAAGTAGGGTCGAATCAGGAGCTACATGTGCTCCTGTTCGTCAAAAACAGCCCTTTTTGACTTCCTTTTTGCTCTCCTGGTTGAGATTTGGCAGTATTTCAGACCAGGAACATTCTCCTACTTGCTTCCTGGTCCGAAAATCTCAACCCTAGGGTTTCAAATATGTCCCTTTTCGCTTCCTACTCGTTTTCCTGGTCTCTTCCTTTTCGGCAGATTTTGGCAGGGATCCCTGTCAAAATTTGCAAAAAGGGAGCAAACAGGAAGTCAAACAGGAAGTCAAATAGTGGGAACTTTGAACAGCACTAATGAAAGGATGTCGAATTGCTGCCGAGTGCAGTGATCCTCATCATGTGATCTCAGCTAGTTCCAATTCGGGAGGGCGCGCTGTGAGCACTTTCTGAACGTTAAATTTTAATCATGATCAGTGACACTACATGAAGCACGTCCAAAATACGACAGAAAAGATTCAATATAGCCCATTTGCGCATGAAATTTCGAGGTCAAAATTCCGCCAAGTCGCGATCCGCAACTTGTTCGCGAGCCATTTGACTCCGGGGAGGTAGCTCCGAGCCCAGATTAGCAGTCGTGATAAGAGGTACAAGAAAATAGTTGCACCACTGAGTTGCACCGGTGGTTGTACAATTCTTTGAAACTAGATGCACATGACCGGTCAAAGCGTCGGTATCGATGCCACCAGTGCCTAGCGAGATGAAATGCCATTTTCGAGCGTCCTGCGCGCACTCCTACACCAAGATTACCACACACACATCCATTGAACCTGTGTAAAGCAGATCCAGTTCATGCCACTTGCGCTGTATTCAGCACGCTCTGCGACTACAGCATGCGGCAGCTTCAAATCTAGGTCCACCCCGCGGTCAACGCTCCCTTGGCTGGGTAACTTGAGTAAGTGGGCGCAGGATATGATCGCGCGCGCAACGCGCAGTGGCGGTCGACTTCAGCTCCACGTCATACAGACGCTGCAAAGTTCGGACCTGCGGCGTTGGGTTGTCCCTCTGCGGTCCAGCAGCTCGCAGCCCTACGACGGCTGGCGGGGAGACCCCCCACAGAACGCAAGAAGATATTCTGGACATATATCTTCTCAATCTCGATGTGATTGAAATTCACTGGATTCGTTCGACTCCTGTATCTCACCCGATTTGATTGTTCCCCTGTAAAATCAACATGAAATTGCTGGGATCTTCAGCCATTTCTTCCTGTATAATCATCTCAAGGAGAATTTCCAATTGTGAATTGTCCCCGCACGGTATCGTGCTGTGTCCTCAATTTCACGGCTGCCACCGGACCAGAGTCGCTGAGTGCACTACTTTAACCACCTGGATAAATACGGAAAGTGATATAACGTCGCTACTACTGGGACTCAGAACCTAACTCCGTCTTGGAGTCAGACGCAATATCGATGATATCTGAGCGCGACTCGCCCGACTTGGTGAGCCGCGGCGAAACAGAGAGCGTCCGCGCCGACGGCGGCCGGGAGGCAAAGACCATGGAGCCGTCCGCGTCTCCGCCGCAGCTGTAGAACTCGTGCTCGAGGTGCGACTTCTTGAGTGCGACGAGGATGATGATGATTGTCGGGTACATGCCCTGCATGGATCAATTTAATAATTACGCGGACCTCAAGGAAGAAACGGCACGCACAACGACTTGGTTCATAACGACGGTGGCATAGGCGGTGTATGGGGTGGGCTCAATGGCGGGAATGATGATGATGTTCTTCAAGATCTGCGACGTTGATTAATACCGACGGCTGTAGGAGACGCGCGTGGGTGGTGGGCAGCTACGTACCCAAAACGTCGTATACACAACCCCAGACTCTGCGAGAAGCACCAGTATGCTTTCCGCAAAGGTGCGCCGGGTCGTGGTTTTGAGATAGAGGTTGATTTGCTGTCGGCAGCGCCTGATAGCGAGGAGGTCAAATTTTCGATGGCGCGGATCTCAAGCGGTGGCGAGGGCATACCACACCTGCGCCAAAATCATGACTGTGGCCCATATATTCACTAGTGCCGAGAGAGAGAGGGCCACGATGTCAATCCCGAGCTCGATGACAGCAAGGCGGTGGAGGGGCCAGACCGAAGGAAAGACGATGCCGATTTGCGTGAGGTTGCAGAGCAGGGTGGAGGCTGCGTCGGTGGCAGAATAATAAGCGACCCACACGATCAAGAAGATAGGACTCACAGAAGAGCAACGTCAGAAGTATACAGGCGGTAAATAGGACGCGCTTGTTTCGGACGTATACGACGTACACCCGCCAGCATACTACCATATCGCTGAGGATTACCTGGGGTTTAGATGTTATCAGCGTACCAACCAGAAGCGGAATGCAATCATACACAGATATTATTCATGATTGACCGCGAGACACGGAGCGCGGTGTTCATCTTGTGCCGTTGAGAGTTGTCTGGGGGAGGGTGGATGAGATCCGAAGGCAGGAAAACCTTCAGGTCATCCCGCAGGAGGTGAACCCCGACCGCCCAGTCCCAGGCCGCGAGCCCATACATAACGAGCGTGACGGCCAGCATAATCTTACCGGAGCGAGAACGAAAGCCTCGTGCGCTGCGCCGTGAAATTAGATAATGTCGATCGAAAAGTTTGACCATCCCCTTACATAAGGATGTAGCTTGAGATGAATATCAGCACGGTGAAGATGGCTGCCCGAGTTTATTAATAATGGGGCGATTGCGATGATGGAAAGAAGAGGCGTACCATACAGCACGGTCTCTACGAGGAGCGGAAAAAGCAGGAAATTCGTCGAGCTTGCGAGATGGCTGGCGTGCAGCTGCGCCTGCTCGGCGGTGAGCGCGGTGGCAATCATGATTCGAGCTGCCAGGACGATAGGGCCGCGGTCCTGGTTGTATGGAAGGAAATCGCGGTAACTGCGAACTATGCGTGGGACGCCGAAAGGGACAAGAGGGACCTGGCATGGCTACAGCAGAGTCTTACTTATACCAGAACAGCCGGGAAGATCGCTCTACGGCCGTGATTTCATGAAGGCCCACAGCTTCGGTGTCGTTCATAAGGTGACATTGCGACACTGAGAGCATTAAAGATGGCCAGAAATAGAGCCATGCAGTGCGATATTGACGGATTGGCGCTCTGGAAGCTACACCAAAGCTACACCAAAGCTACACAGCAAAAGATCTGCAAAAGAAATCGGGTGAGTCAAGTCCAACCGGGGGAACCTACCGTGACTCGGTCCTACCGCTCGAAACTCGACGCAGAGAAACTGGACCCAGGTGCAACTCATGCCCCTGAGTTCGCCTACTTCCATGGCGGAAGATAAGAAGATCTGGCAAGCTGTACAGATCACTATCCTTCCCGTGATCCCATCGACGGCCTGTACGGCATCGGTTTTCGTTCGCTTTACAGCGAGGAGACTCAAACTCTGCCCATGAAGGTACTTGATAAGCTTTCGTAGGATTTCACTCCCACCGAGCGACCAGCATCTGCATCAATGGTCCTTGAGACTCAAATTTCCCGAGGTGTCCCTTAGTACTAGTGATTTGCTGGCTTGGCTTGGCTTGAAAACCAGGGCTTCGGCTTGGCTTCATCTAACTTAGGCTTGGAAAATTTCAAGCCAGAGCCAGAGCCAATAATTCTGGCTTGGCTTGGCCTGGCCCTGGCTTGAGCCATAGCTTGAACCGAAAAAAATGTAAACTCATTTCGTTGTTATTCCGCCAATAGACGCGGTAGGGAGATTATTCTGAGCCATCAGGAGGTTCAAATACTGAAACCTGTGCTCTTACCAGCTGTGATTGCCCTTTTTCGAGTTCCTTGTCCGAAAGCAGATTTCTCGTTCGTGCACGGGTTGAAACCCTGGCTTGGCTGGCCTAGCTCAGCTTGGGAAATATGAAGCCAGGAACCTAAGCCAGCTCAAGCCATGGGGGTGGCTTGGCTTGGTTTGACGAAGCCATGGCTTGGCTGGCCTGGCCTCTGGCTTGAAGCCGGAGCCAGCAAATCACTAGCCTTAGACAAATCAAGCGAAAGGTTAGCGTCTGGAATTCCAAGCATTCTTCACCACCGTCACTGATATCATCATTCTCGGTATTTTGCTCTCATTTGTCCCTGTCCTACGCTTGGAGTACTTGCAGGGCCTGCCACCCAGCCTAGCGCCCATCATAGCCTAGAACGTCACCTTCCACAAGCTTAAGTCACTTTGGATCGATCATTCACAAGACCGAATTTGCGGACTCACTTTCAGTGGAATCGGAATCCATCAACCACGGTGTGCTCTTCAAAGCAGGTATTGTTAATTAAACACGTCAACCATTTGGCCCGTCTCTCCCGGGACCAACGAGCCAACGAGTGATGATCGTTGGCGGACTGTGGCATTCTTGATGAGGGGGCTTCTGTCATCGGCATCCTCGACGCGAGATGTATCCTTGTCCGTCGTCTCGCTCGTCCGCTCATTCAACATATTCACATAGCGCACCGGGTGCCCCGAACCACGATCGGAGTTTAACAAGACCTGGACTCCAATCTTCTCGCTAAGGAAGGCCGCTTTATCGAGCGGCTCGCTTCCGACCGTACTTCGTGGCGCTGCGAATTTTGACTTCTGCGTAGGTATTAGTGGACCTACGACTCGGAGAGCCCTCCATATATATGATGTCTGTGGCTGCATGATCGACTTGCTGGCTCACTAATGGCACCATATGACCCTCAGATCACAAACGACCCTTGTAATGGTCGATGAACTGTGAGAGGAAATTTGACAGCCATTCGTCTTTCTCCCGGATCACAGAGCTCTGTGCAATAGATGTTCTGAGATCACCGCACATCGTGCAATCCTGTATTTTCTGATACGGCCCATGCACATTGAACAGCGGCATTCGACAATGAAATAAACAATTCCGACCCGGTTGTACCGATTCCAGTGAGTCTCGCCGAGCTAGAGAGTAACGTCAAGGGATTGACCCGTAGGCAATGTCATCGATTATCGTAAGTTCCGCCGCAGGAGGGGATACATCCACGCATCATGTATGGTAGGCGAACAGTAAGTAGTCTGAGTATCCCTACTGCCACGAGTCAATTTATCCGCTTCGCCAAGAGAAGGTCGAAGGCGGTGCGCGTGATTCAGATGGTAAAATCGTTAGTGAACAGGTTAAAAGTTCATCGGCGGAGGATGGAATACAAAGGAGTATAGTACAGGGGTAAACGGCAATCAGCTGCACAAGGTAAGTATTGAATACAGTACCTATCTCGCACCAACGACGACGTTGACACTCAAGCTACCTTCCCATCATCAATGCGCGCTTGCAGAACACCCAACGCATCGCACGCAGGCATCCGCGCGCGCATAAGCGGCGCCTAGGCGATAAGCGTGCCGACCCGCAGCTCCACGCGCCGAATCGCCGTAGCCGCGGGCCCGTGGACGATCGCATCGCCCAGGAGTGCGACGTGAGCCACGCGGGGTCGACCCAGGAGTCAAAGATAAGCTCCTCGAGCACAGGCGAGACCGCGCGCGCGAGGAACGCGTTGTAGAGCTCCATCACGACGCTGCCGCCGAGCGTCAGCTCGAGCCGCCGCAGCGCCGTATTCATGTCGAGGAAGTAGTTTCGCACAAAGGGCTCCGGAAACAAGGAATGTTTTAAAGGGGTTCCCATCTGAACCAGTTTTCCACTGGGATCGCAAAAATCCACTTCCCTAGGTGAGCGGTGCAGCCGTTATTGAGTGAGAGGCATTTAGATTATTACTGCATTGAGGGGGGGGAGGGGGTACAATCGTTCCGAAGATACGCTGCAGAAGAACCAGCGATCGATACCGAAAAAGGGCGGAAAATGCCTACGACGCACCTGCGGAAGGGCATCCACCCTCACGCTCAAGTCGCGCCACATCGCGCATATACGAGCAGGATGATGGCGGCGGCATGGCCCACAAATCTGGGAATAAAGTTGCGCGCGGCAAAGTGCCAACGGCCACAATGAGTATCAACCCACCCCAATAGATCCCGCCATCCTCCACATCGTTCGGCCCGGTAGCCCCGCGTCGCCGACGACGACCGTGCAGTTGAGAGCTCTGGTTATCGAGAACGAATGAAGCATCGCGATATTAGCCGGCGGCTGTGGGATTCCGGGGGAAGTTCGTCAGGGCTCCAAGGCAAGGAAGACCCGCCGCAGTGCTGAAAGGATGTGCGGCACATGGTGTTTGCAAAGTCGTACCGTCTAAAAATTGTCCCTGCACGTGTGGCCCCAATTTCACAGGAAACACCAGGCTCCCGCCGGACTAGAGTCGCTCAGTGCACTACTTTAACCGCCTGGATAAATACGGAAAGTGACATAACGTCGTTACTACTGGGACTCAGAGCCCAACTCCGTCTTGGAGTCAGACGCGATGTCGATGATATCCGAGTGCGAATCGCCCAAATTGGTGAACCGCGGCGAGACCGAGAGCGTCCGCGCCGACGGCGGGCGGGAGGCAAAGACCATGGAGCCGTCCGTGTCTCCGCCGTAGCTGCGGGACTCGTGCTCGAGGTGTGTATCGACTATCTTAAGTTCGCCGCAGGAGGGGATACATATACGCACTATGTATGGTCGGCGAACAGTAAGTACCTCAACGCAGAATCTGAGTATCCACACTCGATTTATCCGCTTCGACAAGAGAAGGTCGAGGGCGGTGCACGTGATTCAGATGGTAAAATCGTTAGTGAGGTGATTAGAAAAGGAGTATAGTACAGGTGTAAGCGGTAATCAGCTGCACAAGGTGAGTATTGAATACAGTACCTATCTCGCACCAACGACGATGTTGACTTTCAATGCACCTCCCCATCATCAATGCGCATTCGCAGAGCGCCCAACGCATCGCACGCAGGCATCCGCGCGCGTATGGCCTGCGCGCGCGGCGCCCAGGTGATAAGCGTGCCGGCTCGCAGCCCCACGTGCCGAATCGCCGTAACCGCCGGCCCGTGCACGATCGCACCGCTCAGGGGTGCGTGTGCGTCGCGAGCCGCGCGGGGTCGACCGAGATGTCGAGCACCAGCTCGTCGAGCCCAGGGAGACCGCGCGGGCGAGGAAGGCGCTGCAGAGCTACACCACGGCGCTGGCGCCGAGCGCCAGCTGGAGCCGCCGCAGCGCCATGTTCGTGCCCAGGAAGTAGTTCCGCACAAGGGGCTTCGGAAACAACAAATTTTCGATGGGATTCCCATCTGGACCAGTTTTCCGCTGGGATCACGAAAATCCACTTCCGCAGGTGAGCGGTGCAGCGATTATCGAGTGGGAGGCCTGTAGATTATTACTGCATTTTGGGGGGGAGGGGGTACAGCCATTCCGAAGATACGCTGCAGAAGAACCCACGATCAGTCCTGAAAAAAAGTGGAGAATGCCCACGACGCACCTGCGCAAGGGCATCCCCCGTCACGCCCTCCGAGGGAAGTCGCGCCACATCGCGCAGACACGAGCAGGGTGATGGCGGCGGCATGGACCACAAATCTGGGAATAATGTTACGCACGCCAAAACGCCAAGGGCCACAAGGAGTATCAACGGCACCAAGTACATGGAGCCGTGAAACTCACCCCAATAGATCTCGCCATCCTCCACATCGTTCTGCCGGGTAGCCCCGCGTCGCCGACGACGACCGTAGAGCTGTGAGCGCTGGTTGTCGAGAACGAATGAAGCATCGCGATATTGGCCGGCGGCCGCGGAATGCCGGGAGGGCTCCGAGGCAAGGAAGACCCGCCGCAGTGTTGAAGGGTGCGCGGCATGCGGCCTTTGTCAGTTCGTACTGTCTCGATCTCCGCGGTCCAGAATTGCGCTCCCGCGGCGAGGAAGGGGCCCAAGGCGTGACGAAAGAGATCAAGGGTGCACGCTGAGAACTAAATAAGAGATCGTTGGTGAGGATAAGGTGGAAGAAGCTGCGATAAGAAATTTAAAACACGTGGATCGCTCCAACGCCTCACCTGCTGCAAGGCTGGCGGCTTCCATAGCGTCGACAGTGAGGTCGAGGCACGTGGTGAACGGATACGCGATGTTGGCGGTGAGCTGTGGTCCGAATGCCGAGATTACGGTTTTGATACGGCCAAAAGGGGAATAAGGACAATGAGTACCCGCGCCGCCGAGGTATGACTATTGGACGCACGTCACGGGAATGGACATTGTCATCCTCCGAGTTATTCGTCTAGCTAGCGCCGCGCCAGATGGAGACCGTACATCGCGCATGGTGAGATGTGGATACCGCAAATGCAAAGAGCGGCGCGGAATTGGCGCAGGGGTGCGGGATTCGGAAAGCCGCGAGAATGTCGTACCTAGAGAACGCGAAAATGAAAACAAGATCGTCGACAGATAAACGCGAAACAAGGGGCCGCAGGACATCGGTATGCGCAGCGCGCATCCAGTGAGCGGCAGATGGTAAACGCGTTTTCACGCGCTAGAAAAACGAGGCGATCGATGAGAAGCTCTTGTGGGCGGCAGCGGCGTGTTCTAGGTCGAGGATTGTGGTGGCAGGAAGCAAGGAAGGAATGCGTCACGTGGTTCGGAACGATCCGACACCGGTCATCGGAGTTAGTTATGTTCGGTCGTTCAATTACTATGATCCGTTTCGGTCGGCAAATTGATTAGATCGGCAAATGCACCATTTCTCTATGACTTCCCATCCGAATCTCTTCGGACCCTGTGCAAACGAAAGCTATATATGTAGCCGTCTCGAATATAAAAAATCTTGAGGAAAACGGACGAAAGAGAAATGAGCGAGGACTCCGAATTCATCAAGCCAGTGATCTCGCTCTTGAATCTTTTTATTTTTGAGAAGCCGCCCCGCCCTCTCTGACTGTCCGCAACCGTAAATGCAGGTCAACGCGGAAGTTACGGGCGACGTGAACGTCGCCATGGACCTCGCGATCGGGCGGAGCCTCAACATGAACAACGCGCAGCTGACCTTCCCCGCCGCTGGTGGGAGCGCGCCCGACCCCGCTTCGTTCTCCTTCGGCGACACGCGTGAGTGTCATGTCATGGTCATTTAGCCTCCTCTTCCTTCCTTCCTGCTTCTTTCTTTCGCCGGACCAACGCTAACTAAAGCACGGCTTCGCAGCGCTCATGCTGAGCGCCGTCCCAAGCGTCCAAGTCACCGGCACTCTCACCGCGCACTTCATCCCCCAGCTCGACCTCCACATCAACGCCATCGGCGGCAAGGCCTCCACCGACATCTTCCTCGCGCTCGACACCAGCGCCTCGCTCGTCACGAACCTCAACGCCGCGGGCAGCCCCTCGGACACCATCGGCGCCGCCAACTCCACCGCGCCGAGTGAGCGGGCGGCATCGTGGCGACGAGTGACGCGCTCGGCGGGTGCGTGCAGGTGAACGCGGGGGTGGACGTCAATGCCGGGTCGAAGGGCGACTTCTTCAGTGTGTTCCCCCTTTCTTCCTTCCTTCCGCACATGGACGCCGCTCATATGTGTGTCCCGTAAATCCAGGCTTGTTCCAGGGCCAGGCGCAGGTCTCGCTGTTCAGCAAGAGCTTCCAGCTCTTCCAGTTACGCACTTGTCATCCTACCGAGCCGCGCCGGGCTGACGTGATTTTAGAAATGCTTCGGCGACGACGCACCCGCACCGAGCCGGCGCGGGCTGCGTATACGACGCATGGCGCTCTCGTGCCGGGGTCTCTTTTCGTGCCCCTCCGCGGCACCGGCGGCGATTACTGATTGGACGGTGGCGGCTTCGAGGTGTGTTTTCATTCTGTCTTTTTTTTTTGAGATTCTGAAGAGATGGCTGACTGGACGCATGCTGCGCAGCATTACCGATCTTTAGAAGCGCAGTACAGTGCAACGTTCTTTGTGTGTAGAGTATCTTATTGAATAGCATAACGGTGTGATCCGCTTCCGAATTCCGGGTCGTTGAAATTTCGGTGGATCAGCGGGCTTCTCGGCGATGTTAATTGAACCTTTTCCGTAGCGCCAGTGGCACTGGTTGGAGCTTGGTTTAGGCAAGACTCGCTCCCATGCCTGAGAGCCGGGATGTTTCTGGATTAAATCCGCGGGGCAACTTGCCCAGGAGTTCACACAAGCGAACTTTTTTTTTTCATTCACGTACATATCCCAACAAGAAGTATAACGCATCCCAACAAATTCTTCATTCTTCATTCATCAATTCCTATTTTTTTCTTTATCTTTTTCTCGTATTGACTATTCCGGTATCAGGTAGCGGGGGAGGGGCAAGGGGGGAGACAGTTTCCGCTGTTGTGGATGTTAACTGCATTCCTGAAACGGAAAGTCAGAAAGGACGAAGGACGTACATGGGCTTGGTGAACGGCCCGATGACCGGCAAGACGCAGCATTGAGGCGGCACGCTCTGCTCGAGCGGGCAGCACACCAGGCCGCAGGGGCCTGGATTAGATTGGATTAATTGTCAGGTGTGCAGGAGTGGATCTGAAGTACGAAACCACGTACAATCGTTGTACTATACCAATTTCATATTATCATCAGTACCGGGGCGGATGTTAAAGATGAGGGGACGTACACCGAGACGGCCTGCACGTTGCGGGTTCGGTCAGTCAGCATGGTTGTTGGGAGGGCAGTAGCAGTTGGCGGGGAACGCACATTGCTGCTGGGCGGCAGCGCCCTGTCCCACGACGAGGAGAGCGAGGAGAACAGCGCCGGTGGAGAAGAGCTTGGTCAACATGGTGTCGAATGAGGGAGAGGAGGACTCGAAATGTGCTGTTTATGTACTCCAGGGCAGGCGAGGTTATCTGCGAGGCTGCATATTCGCCGGTGATTTGTGGTGAGGATGAAGCCGCCTGATAATAATCCTACCGCACATAGCAGCTAGCTAGAGGTCATTTTATTTTTAATCGTCCAGTTGGTTTTGCACGCACCTGTGTGGGGTTTATTTATTTTGTACCTTCAGTCTAACGGCTTCTATCAGTGGCCTTGATGTCAGATTCGAGTCCAGATTTGGGGAAACTGGTCGATGCATGTTGAATTAATGTGATACCGTCCCCGACGTTTTTATTGTCAGGCCAGAATACAACCCTCGCACTCCTCAAGTTGTTCAACTTCGCATTTCTGGTTTTATTTCGGTCTATGTTCGCTCATAGCATATTCGTCTCGTCAGGCACCGAATCCATATAGAAATTATAATTGTCTCTGCATTACCGTTGAGGAAATTAGCACAGTGGTTCAACTCAGTGAATCCATCCAAACAACTTTTTTGATCGGGCGATAAGCAAGAAGGTCCTGGTCCTGGTCATGGGGAGCTGGGCGAAAATGAATGGCAAATTTTGAAGGACCACACCACAAATAAACACTATGTGCTACCGTTCCACGCATTATGTGATGACACCCAGACACGGCAACAGCAACACGAGCGATGAAATGACACGATACATGTTATGCCGTCCGATTTCGCGGAATAAAGTAACCAATATTACTTATTCCAGCCTTTCAAGAACTTCACTGCCCGTTTCTGCATTGCATATGTGCTACAAGTCATGTCGCAGCGTGGCAACCCAGGTAAAGCTAGCGCATCAGTCCTTCTGATTCAGGATAGCGGGCGCCTACTAGGTGCTGTTGCTGACCCGGCGAAGAAAGGCGATACCGCGTAGGTTGCCTAGCCAGGACACACCGTTTCTTGGGTTGTGATATGTTCGGATCCAATTCAGATTCAGCAGAGACCAAAGAAACGACGGTGCGGTCCGCGGGTCAATATTGTGCATTTTACCGGACCTGACAGAGCTCATAAGATGCGATTTATGTGATTGTTTGAATTATGTGTCGACTCCGAGTCGAGAAGACTTGTATGCACAAATGGTTTGAACCGTGCTCGCTCCTCGCTGGTGTACGGGTCATACAAAGCTATAGGGGGGGGTCCGTAGAACCTGGTTGAGGAATTCCTGGTACCGATTTAGGGACCAGGTCTACGTCCAAAAATTCCCAAAATCAGATATCACGTTATCCGTCATCCTGTGATCCTGAGATCCGGTGATCCGGGACCCCGATCTAGACCGTTTCCTTTTCCGGCGCCTCAGAAAGCGCTAATGTTTTTTTCTCGATCGTGCGGCAAGTTCCGAGACCGCGGTCTAGATCGTTTCCTTTTCCGGCGTGTCAGAAAGCGCTAATGTTTTTTTCTCGATCGTGCGGCAAGTTCCGAGACCGCGGTCTAGATCGTTTCCTTTTCCGGCGCCTCAGAAAGCGCTAATGTTTTTTTCTCGATCGTGCGGCAAGTTCCGAGACCACGGTCTAGACCGTTTCCTTTTCCGGCGCCTCAAAAGCGCTAAAGTTTTTTTCTCGATCGTGCGGTAGGTTCCGAGACCACGGTCTAGCCCTTTCCTTTTCCAGCTTTAATGTTTTCCGACCGCGTTCTAGACACTTTCCCCTTTCCTGCACATCATGCGGTAAGTCGAGACTTTTAGATGTCCGGTTTCAACTGTTTAGATGCAGTCCATTCTGGACTCCGTTTCCTATTTCTGAGTTTCGTGTGCCCTGCTTCCCACCTGACTACGTCTTGAATACACTGCCCGTAGGTCCCGAGCACTTTTCAAATGACCGCTTCAAGTTTACCTATGTTCCGACTCAAACAGGTTGACAGCGATCATAATTTGACATAAAATGTCAATCATGACATCCGCCATCAAATCCGGTTGCGTAGTCACTTCCCACTGCTTTCTTCTCCCCCATCCCACCTATCCTCAATGCCTTGCTCAGTCACGATTGAAGACGTCCCCGGAACGGCATCGATGCGGCTCACCCCGGCGTTACCGGATGGCGGGCCACTTCTAGAACTGGACGCTGTATTCCGCGCTACCACCCCGCCGCTCTTGCAGGAAATGACGGTGGTGCCTCCTGGCATCCATCTCTCACATTTCGCGGTTTCACCCAGTATATTGCAAGGTTCATGGATGCTCCCTGCCATAAACTAAACTTCTCAATAGATGCACACTTGCCCGCTCCCGAGACAGACGACGTAGTGATGACTGATGCACCAACCGACGACAATAACTGTCAGTTCCCATTGGCTCTTTGTAATCGCTGTGGACTCACCAGTCCATATTTCAGTCCATTCCCTGTTTACCCCCGAGACGAGTGGCATAATGATGCTGGAGTCAGTTTTTGGTCAGTCTTTCCTGCCTCAATATATCGCCGGGTGCTCAGCCCTTACACAGATGACCCTGCTGGAACAGTGTAACTTTTACGTAGTCCCTCATTGTGTAGCTGTCCTGTAGTGCATAAACATTCCCACGGGACATGAGATACGGGATGATATCATATATGCTCAGTATACAGATGAGATAATGAATCCAGTCAGACAGTCGGAAGAGGTCCCAGGGGTGCCCGGAGGGCCTTATGAATATCATATTGACTTGGCAAAATCACTTGCGCACCAAGCGGAGTTTGAATTTGGCTGGCCTGACTTGCGTGACTTGTGCGGGCGCTAACTTGTGCTTGTGCTTGCTTACACTCATTCTCCCCACTATATAGAGGCATCTTAGGACACTCCGGGATGGCTCCCATCTGTCCTCTAGACTGCTTCGAGATCCCCAGCACGGTGCTACGGGCCTAAGGCGCACTCGGCTGCATCAACGATGTTGATGTCGCCGCCGCCGTCGATGAGCAGAGCCCTTAAAAATTGCTTTCAACCCCCGGGTCAGTCCAACTTGGAATTTTCAGTCACTTATAAGGGCACCAAACTGGCTTGCAGTGGAAATCCCTGCACGAACAAGTCAACTTGTTTGACTTTGTGTGTACGTGGAGTTTGATCTCATCTATATGTATATCCACGTACAAATCAACTGTGACTCTCTGAATTACATGTAGTAGTACCGGGTCCAGTCACTCCGGTCAAGAGTCTGGGTTTGAACACTGTATACACGGTGTGCCATGGTTATAGCCTCTGGAGGGTGAAGAGGGTTGGGTCGTCGCTGACTGTTTCTGGCAGCTTGTTAACTGCCCAATGCATGAGCCTCGTCAGCATCTGTCTGTCCTCTATGCAAATACAGCATATCCTCAGAATTGTACAATTATTCAGGGTCCTTACCAATGTCAAGTTTCTAGGTGGTAGGTTTTACAATTGCTTCGAGGACCTTGGCCAGGAATACATTCGGAGAAGGTATGCCGGCAAACCAAATGAGTAATGCGCAGTCGGTCAATTCGCAGCAGCTCAAGACAAGGGGAAGAGCGCGAAACAGGTAGTGGTCATCCCAAGACACGGCCCAAAAACAGGCCGCCGCGGAAATTATCCGCACGTGTGAGATTTTCTCTGAACTTGGACCAAGTGACGAATCGAAAGGTGGGCAGTGTTCACAAAGAAGCCGGAGAACTCTGGGCTTATTTGAACCGAGCCTGGAGTCCCCCCACCAACGCATATTTTCCTCCGAAAAAGGGCCCTCGGTTCCATGAGGCGTCGCTCTCGAGATGGTTGCACAGATCGTCTGCGGGACCGTGATTAATTGCTAGTAGAAGTAGAATGATGAACCTCACCTCCGGCGAACAAGTGGTCACAATCAAGATTTCTATCCGTTCGACAACCCCATCCTCCAAATGAATACCATCATAGTAAGCCTTGCGGAAGTATAGTGCCAATGCCGGCAATGCGTCAAGTTGCCGGCAATGCGTCAAGCATACCGTATTAATTATCCGTTTGACGAACCCGCTGTCGATAGCAAGCATCCAGTCGATGATCGGTGATCACAGCGCCGAAGCTGGGTTCGCCGCTCCCTGCCACTGCCTGCATAGCACAAAACAACGTCGTCAGATGAGGCCGAGCCATTTTGGCATCGAGCATGCGGATCATCTCGGACCAAACGCGAATACATATCGAGGAAAGGGAGAGAAATGCTGCGGTCCCTGTTCCCGGCTGTATTGGCGGGGGGACAAGAGCCTGTGTGAACAGGTCCAGACTCGACGCGACAGAGAGGATGGTGGAATGCGGAAACTGGGGTAAAACATGACCCGTTTGGGCGTCTATGTATGGGCGATATACTGTGTAAAAACTACCTTGATTTTTGCAACTTTTTGACCTGATTTCGGGCCGAAATCACAACAACTTCAGCATCTGCCTGCAACCTCAAGCTCTGCTTGCAACCTTCGGGCAGTGCCTTGCAACTTCCTGGGGTTGCACCTTTGCATTTTCCCATATCTTCGAGGGCTATGTAGCATCCTCTACGCAACAGTCTCGGGTCGAATCCTGTTTTGGGAGTTGATGCTATTGATGGCATCCGCTCGGCATTGAGGCGTGTCCTCAGCCTCATTTCTTCTGCTATCTTCTATTATCCGGACCTCCTATGCAGATAGAACAAATCAGGGATAATAATTATGGGTCTATATATCCCTTTGTATCACAAGAGCATTATTTCCGAGGTCGAACCTCTCGCAAACACTTTAATTGTTCATGGTTCCATTCCGATTTCTGTTGGTGGAGATTTTCATGGAATATAAATAGGCATGTTTAATCTTAGCCAGTAGAAGCGTCGCCCTGTTACCACAAAAACACCGAGCTGAATTAGACTATAGAGACCGGTCAATCTTATTGAAGTACATTTACCCCAAATTCGTGCCTTCGGCAACTCCGGCCAGCACAGCAGGATCAATATTCGGATCAAATGTGCCAACTTAGGGGTTGCGAGCAACCACACCCTGACCTCAGAAACTTGCAGGCCCCCAGTTGTAAACAGATGAAGTTGCAAGCTTAAGAGTTGCAAGGAAATTTTGTTGCAAACTTGCAAGTCGTCTGCAAAAATTCTTGCAATTGAGCAGGAAGTTACTTGCATCATGCAAGTTGTGGCGAAATTTCACCGTTTTTTGTGGAACTTGTCGATCAGGGGCTTTTACACAGTATTTATGCCATATCTATGTGTGCCATAATGGCTGTCGCGCTCAACTTTTTCTCCAGGGGCATAGTCAAATCACGTCCCACAAGTATTTGGCAAGCTGGGTGAGTCCTCAAAGGAGGATTTCGGCCTGGTCGTCTATATAAATGGAGCTTCCCTGGCACAACACAAGATGAAGGGAAAAAAATATCAGTGTCTCGTCCGTGCAGGGAGTCCCTTAGTTCAAATCGATTAATTCCAACAGACTCGTATAGACTCCGCAGCAGGTGTTCGAGCGAATAGTAGTGCACAACTCCGCAGCGTAGAATTGCCTGTCCGAAATTGTCGTGTTGGTTGTGCACCAAGTGCTGGAAAGGCTGCACATGACCTCTGCCGGCTCGCTCGCGAGTCGCCGGAAGACTTCCGACACAGGTGTAAAGTGAGGGCACGAGAGATGGGTCCCGTCGATCCACGTGTCTGAAAGAGTAGGCATTGAGGTGACACGCTGGTGGGACAAAAGGCGCTGAAACTGCTTTGAAAGGTAGAAGAGTGTTGAACTATAGTCTGGAACCGTAAGGCTCGGGCAACTCGGACATCTCCGGATGTTCTCATATATTCTACTATGTTATTTTTCTCGAATCATAATGACTCTTGCTGATTCATAGCTACCTAGCATTGTCTTTTTAAACAGCCATATATCCCATGTAGAATCATCCAATTTATTATCTTGTTCCCACCAAACTTTGTGTGAGCTCTCAGAGAACCAACTGCCGGTTCTTTAACAACAAAAACCTCTCGTATATTCTCAACAAAGAGGAACCATGACTGGGGGGAACAGAACACACACAGGTCGAAAAAGGAAGGCAGAAGTGTGATGGCCAAAAAGCAGAGCGTTCGAGGTCCAGGTAAAGTAAACAAGACCCGCGAAAAATAGGAAAGGGGCGAATATCAGCAGACCGGGCAGATAGTCGATGATGGTGGGAACACCCCAGCGTCCGAGGGAATCATATTTCAGCTGGCTGAATGGCACTTGGTCCCCAGGTAATTTCCCTGTCGAGCAGTCACAAGTTCGTACTCGCTCAGCCACTGCTTCGCAAGAATTGCGCCGAGGACAGCGCTAGGAGGGAGAACCAGAATGGAGAACTGGAGGGCGTTGATGAAAATCGAGGAAGTAGATGCAGCCGCCGACGTCGCGCGCCAGCTGCAGTGGTCGCAGGCATCCCTTCGAGACTCATAAGCAGTGAGAGCTGTTGAACAAGTGTCGCTCAGTCCAGGGTGCGAAGTGATCACAAAGGCGGTGACCACGGCAGAGAAGAGAGATGCTTGAGACATAATTAGGAAACTGATTCGTATTCGTGAGTCCAGAACGCACGAATACTATCTCCTGGCAAAGAGCAGACCAATTCCATATCGAATTGGCGCGTGGCTTTGGCACATTCCGCCTACCCGAGGCCATGACGCTCAACTCAATGGGCCCCGCCTGTGCGCTCCGCCCCGGGGCCATCCCACAAGGGCGACTGTCCGGCAATATAATGTCATTCTGCTATACCTATGACCTGAGCCCCCTGCGCCTCCGAAGTGATTCCAGTGAATGCCTAGACTGCAGAGCATCAGCCGGAAGGCACACTCGAGTGTGATAATCGTACCTATTGGATTGCATCGGAAAAGGTGTATGGCGATCGACAATCCTGATGAGGCACATCTTCTCAAAACTCAAATCCAGGTCGTTTGGCTTCTTAAATTTTGTCCGCTGTGCTCAGGCTGAAGCAGGGAAATCTTCGATGAATTCCGAACTTCCACGATTATATATATATAATAACCCCCACCGGCTAACACAGGGGGTGCGGGAAATTCCATCACGGAGAAGTCCGAAGTCGGCGAGCAAGGCAAGCCGTGCTTCCACAGCGGGAAAGTCAACACTGCGACAACGCAGCAGGCACCCAAAATACCCGCGGCCAAGGTGAGTTTTCCAATATTCATGTGCCAGCGGCGTTACAGTCGGGCCTCAGAATATCCAGTCCCTTTCGTACTTTACATTGGCCTGGTTGCGCAGAAGCCATTGGAGCCATATGATGGCATTTTTACTGTGCGCAACTGGATGGCTCCACAGCCAAAATCAGGCCAAAATCTGATGTCAATGGCTTTGTGGAGCCATTCACCCGCCAAATTTGCGGACGCCCCACAAGCCATCAAATGGCTCCAATGGCTTCTGCGCAAGCTCTCTATTGTTCGTCGTATACGTTGCTGCAAATTCTTACCCTTCAACTACTTAGGCAAAATGACCTTGGAATGAGCCAAACTTCTCTGCGGATCTGATCATGGCCTGTCCTTTGTCTCAAGCACGGCCCTGCTAATCTCAAACACGGCCCATGTGCCGTGTTTGGCTGACGAAGTGCCGCGGATGGGGGCGCATGTGCCGCGGTTGAGCGGGAGGGCCGCTTTTCTCAATCGGGTGAGTGCGCCGGGGTTCGTCGATCCCGCCCTGGACAGGATACTCAGAAACGGATGTCCCATCTGGATCTTACGAATGGTCTCTGAGACTTAGATTTATTATCTCTGAAACGACGGGAAGTATGGAATCGCCCCGTAGCGCGCTGACGATATTTATATACGGGACCCCGTACAACATCCCAGGAATAGATTGCCATGCACGGCATTGCACGCCTTTGTGTGCTCACCATTTCGATCTCCTCGTAAGCTTGAGTGCGGTCCGCAGTAGAAAGGGTTGGGATCCCAGCCTTCCCGTGGCCTTTCATTTCCGAGATTGATACCATTGATTATACACTTACGACGCCGGAACTTCAATTATAATGCCACAACCAACCCGGCTCCATGCGCCACTGATTCCCGTTGTGGTAGGGTCGGAGGGCCGCCATGCGGAAATCTCCTTTTCTTGTGTTTTCATTCTTATTTTTCATTTACCCCTATCATATGTTTGTATCGTAAACAGGGACATGTCGTGCAATTTTACCATCGTACCACCATCCTCGCGGCCAGTGCAGGGCAAGTGCCCAGAGGCAGCATCGTGCTCCTCGCCCCTTCTTCTCCAGTGGGCTTCTAGCCGCCAACAACCTCGTTTCACCTCGTTTACACTCGCACTCGTCTCACGCCACTTTTGCACGCCATCGACGACCTCTTTTCTACATCTTTTCGTACCCTACGCCTCGGGACCACTTTCCGATATTTATATTCAGAATCTACTCTACGGCTACTGGATCACCGACCCATTTCAAGAATCTACGTACCGGGCATCTCCCTCTTCCACACCGTACGTTAATGTTGAATTGGCGGTGGAGAACGGCCTGCTAAACCTCTATAACTGAAGGCATCTCTACCATTGAACTCTCAATGGCGCGCGATAGCAATCGGCCCAGAGTATGTCGCGTCGGAAAATAATGCCCGGTATTGATTTACCTTGGACCCGCCGTCCTTGTCTAAATACAGCAGCACATTTGAAGAGCAACCTATTCACAGAATGTATAGCCAGCTTCCCACTGCTATCCTCGCAATCTTCCTCCTGGCACAGGGCACTGTAGCCGATGAAATTGGATGTGCGTTCCCCTCCACTCACATCCCTAAAATTGCCGCTGACTGAATCGGCGTGCACAGGTGGACCTGGTGTATGTCGTCTCATTGTCTGTCACACGCTTCAATCGACCTGACAATCCTGTTTTAGCTCCCGCCTTGTATGATCCATGAATCTTCATCCTGATTAACCTGAACTATTAACTCGATTCCATTTTTCAAGCCCATATGACGCACCGGTTTGCTGCTTGCTCTTCCGAATCGGGATTTCCAACTTGTAAGACTGCATTTTGACTGGAATTCATTATCCCAAACGCTCCAAAAAAAAAGAAAAGAAAAAAAAAACTCCATTTTGTAACAGAGCCTAACGAAGATTCGACAGTGTAAAGTGCCTGGCTGCGTGTTGGTCGTAGACCACAGTCAAGTTGAACTCCCTACTCCGGTATTCGTGCGAAGCCGTTCAATACAAGAAACCATATGTGCATACATTCTTGAATGCGATATTGAGAGAGAACTCGTGGCTGACGCTGTGCCACCCCCGAGGAAGTCCTGAAAACAAAAAAGACTCCGATTGGCTGGAGATCCGGTCACGCAATGGTGTGGAAAGTTCGTTTGAAGATTTCGCAATGCGCCATCATCAGGAAAATCCAGATCCCCCAATTTTCTTCCAATTCCAGCCGATTGGCGCCAGACTTGACAATCCTTGATAATTCCGATACTCGGCGATAATCTGCACCATTGTCCCTCTCAATTTCTACTTCTTGTCCAAACAGCAGCATCCATGCTGTGAGGTACTGTAAGTTCAATTCAAGGTACTTCAGACATGTTCCTGCCTTCGAAACCATCTACTGATGGTCGCAAAAAGTGGTTGGTATTGATGGTGTCACAACAACCGTCCAAACACCTTCATTCCTTTCCCCCACCATCTCCCCGCTCATTCTCATCCTCCCATGCTCTCGCCGAGGAATCCATGCTTTCCGGTATATGTCCACTGTCCTCCTCTGACACCTTGCCTGACTTGTGTCCACAACGTTCCGCGCCAGCGATTCCCGGCACACACCGACTTACACATAGGCCCGCAACCCTTTCTGGTGCTGTATCCCCCTGGTATCGTATCTTCGGCTCTGTATCTCCGTGTATTTACATTGACCCTGTTTCACTGAGATAGAACACCCGTGCCCTCCCTCTCAAGCTCCCAAGTCTTTACATCACCGCGCGATATCGATAGCAATTTACCCCCGGGCACTTCCAAGCACGTGGCCTTTCCCAAATTCCCATGCGCCCGTTTTTTCACCTCGTGTAAGCCTATATCATCCGGAATCTCTGGCTTCACAGTCTGATTGCTCGATGTAGAGATCCCAGTGCGAAGGCGTTGGCGAACGCCACGCAGTATATCGCTGAGAATCTGGAAGACATTATCTGCGTACACGTACCAGACGGCAAGCCCGGCACGCTCAGTGTGTTCCAGGATCGTGCGGCGGCGAATGAAACCGCGTGGATTATTGTTGAAGCTGGTAAGACACCCATCCGGGCTTCAAACAAGCTGCGAGTCACACTGTGGCTCAGTACCCGAAATTCCTTCTCTCAAAATATCGCTCCTCGGGGAGCTTGACGCGCTCCTACCAGACGACTGTATCTTGGCCAGCAACAGCAGCTCGTACACGGGCTCTGAGATGTTTGAGCGGGTCCAAAGGAAGGAGCGGATCCTCAATACGCACTGTTACATGCCACCCCAGGGCCCAGGCGCTGTGAGTTGAATATTCTCTCGAAATTAACTGACGCACGCCACAAAACTATGTGCATGTTTTAAGCATATGTGGCTACATAAGCCTAGAGTGATGAACAGGGTTCGAGTAAAAGCAATGGATGATTTTTAAGTCCCTCGAGGTGTTTAAAGGACCACTCCTGTTGTTACTTCCGGGCGAGCCGCAAAAGGCATGTTGACTACTTTTCTTCTCTGTTTGCTCGTCGCAGGCCGGGAAAAAAAATGGTTTGAGCTCTCCAAGCATATAAAGCTCCATCGTGTCAAGTTAGGGCACAGTTTCGAGATCTCCGGGGCCTAGTGAGGCCTACGGCGACTCGCGAGCAAGACCGCACATAATCGTTAAGTGCCAGTGACGTTACATGATGTGATTGTCACGCGGCTTCGGCCGGCGCGCTAACTGAGTAAAAACAATGTCTGATAAAATCACTTTGAGTTGGGCAAACCAAATTGCCCAGGAATATTCCTAAAAATTTTGAGTGAGGTAGTAATCGGACCGCGAGTGATGCGTCATCAGTGGCTGTGAGACATAACTGGTTATGTGGACCCAGCTGATCCGTCGGTAAACCGAGGGAACAGACCTACACCGCGGTTTCGGGAGTTGCCGCACAATCAAGGAGAAGATTAGCTCTTCCCAGGGCCGGCAAAGGAACTGGCCTAGACCAGTCTCGGAAGTTGCCCCGCAATCGAGGACGCTTTCTGATGCGGAAGTGAGTCTTGACCGCGGTCGCGGAACTTGCCGCACGATCGGGGAGAACATTAGCGCCAGGAAAGAAAATGGACCTATGTAGACCGCGGTTTTGGAAGTTACCACACGATCGAGGAAAACATTAGCGCTTGCAGAGGCGCCAGGAAAGGAAAAGGGTCCAGCCCAAAGTCCAGGGATCTCCCGACCATATCACGTGCCGATTCCGGTGTTGAATGTTTGGAGAGAGACCTGGTCCCTAAATCGGTACCAGAAATTCCAGCGTTCATTTTCATGCGCAACACCCGTCCCAAAAATCTTCGGTAATATTTTGGAGCAATCTTTCAAAAATGAAATGTGCCCTGTGCTTGTTCGGCTTCTGGTCCCGTGCTGTTCCGAATGACAGCCTGAATTATTACCTAAGTCCTGCGCTTGCCACGTCCACCGCTGTCTGAAGTGCTCCTCGACCGCATATGATGACCCCACTCTTGACCAGCTCCCTGAAACCTCCACCGACGGGCGCGGCTGGATCGAAGACCGGCCAGTTCGTGGATACAGCCACTACGACCCTCGAAGCAGCCTTCAAGATCCTCCAGCTACTTACCGTTGTGACGGCGAATGTTCCATATCTCAATGCTATCACGGGCTGCATCCAAAAACTCATTGAAGTGCAGAGGGTCCGTTCTGAAGTTGCTCCTCACCCCCGTCGTATTAATCCATTAACAAGATACCCAATACAGGTGTTAAGCGACAACAAGAAGCGCGCAGATGATCTTCTGAATAATGTCGGTGTCGTCTCCTGCGCTGTTTCGCAGGGATTGTGCGATCTGGATGAGCGTAGACGCAGTATTGCAGTGAAGGGGCTGCACGAGGATTTGCAAAGATATGAAACGTGAGGTTCCATTTGGCCTGCAGCACTTCTCTTAATACATGGATTCGACCCAGTGTCCTAATTGATACATACGGGATCTTGCGGGACTGGATGTCGAAAGGCTTCGTCAAACGACTCTGGGCACATGGTGATTTCGCGGGAATTGCGGACGGCATAGATCGGAGAATAAACGCCTTCCGCGACGCATTTAGTGTAGGTGGACGTATATAAATTCTTACAACTCCAGAGCTGATGGGATGAAACCTGCAGGTTGCACGCCTGATCCAGCTTTCGACCGGCCAGGACGCCCTAGATACAAAGATGTAAGTTAATTCACCTCACCGTGCACGCAGAATTTGTCATGAAGAAGAAATAGACAGACACTCATCGACCAGAATACACGCACGAAGCTGGAGAACTGGCTTAAACCTGCAAACGTGGCCGTCAGCCAAAGGGACGCTGCTAACAAGCGTCACATCCGGACTGGAATGTGGCTGCTCAAACGTACAGAATTTAGGGACTGGATTTACGCCCCAAACTCGTTGTTCTGGCTTGAAGGAATTTGTCAGCGTCTCGAATGATGGTTGAACGAGTATCTAATCATTTTTGCCTTGTAGCGGGATCCGGAAAGACCGTCCTCAGGTATGCCCAGGTTCTCCTATGCGTCGTGGGGAGATAATGATAATGACTTCTGTCTTAGCTCAACAATCATTGACACCCTTCGCGGCAGAGCGGAGCCACTTGCGTTCTTCTATTTTGACACAAACAATTTGGGTCAGCGCACCGTTACACAGCTCTTGGTCTCTCTGGTCACGCAGCTCTCTGTTCAGGTAAATTCCCCGGACACGATACTGCACACCCTTTGGAGCACCTATGCCCGTGGGCAACATCTTCCCAGCAATTCCGCATTATTGTCGGATGCGTTGATCCCGATTCTCAAGGAATTCACGGAGCCGGTATACATTGTCGTGGACGCGCTCGACGAGTGCTCAGAACGCAATATGTTACTCGACTACATAACCAAGATCGTGGATGCAAAACTATCCAATGTTCACCTATTCTTGACAAGCAGACCGGAGGTTCCTCGTAGCACCGATATCGATATTTTCCGACTTTGCACATCAGTATCCCTCGAGGGGTGCGTGGACGAGGACCTCGAGTCGTATGTAACCGAGATGTTGTCGAAAATGACGAGCGGATGGAGCCATGGGAGGAAGGATCAAATTAAATGGGGGCTTCTGGAGCGTGGCCGCGGAATGTGAGTCGGACCGGGACTTTACACGCACTTCGCGCTAATGTTTCTAGGTTTCGTTTGGTCTCTCTCCAGCTCGAAGAGCTGCGCGACTGCGATGGGAGGGAATCCCAGGTTTCAAAAGTCCTCTCAGAGATGCCAACTTCGTTGGACACCATCTACGACCGCATCCTCAACAACATCAGGAATCCGGACTTGCTTTCTAGTCTCGGCCGCGCGATGAATTGGCTAATCTTCTCGAAACGCCCTATGACGCTGGAGGAGATTATTGACGCACTGGCGTTCGATTTCGAAAAGGAACCACTGCGCTTCAATGCAGCCGAGCGAATGCTCCCCGAGGCCTTGCTTACTGCGTGCGCCGGGTTTGTCACCGTTTCGCTGGATGCAACGCGTGGTATGTCGACGATAAAGCTTGCGCACGCGTCGGTGAAGGAATACTTTCTCTCCGGGCGGCGTCCGCGCGGGAAGTGCGAGGTCTCGGAGCAAACAGGGCACGAATTAATTGCGCGGACCTGCATCGCATATCTCTGCAGCTTCGACCACGTCCTCGATGATGCCGATCTTCATCAATATCCCTTGGCCCTCTACGCGGCAGAAAGCTGGGCATTCCATGCCACACGGTGTGACGAACTTCATCTTTGGGTATATCAACAACAGGACCTTCGCACTCTCCGCGTCTTTTTTGTGTCGTACCTAATGTGGGGGCTATTCTCTCCTCTCATTGGTCTTGTACGCATGTTGCTTGTGGTGAGTCTCCTCTTGAATTTCTGTTGGTTCTGGGTACTAATCAAAACAGGCCTTGACAGCACCCTTGCAGGCGCGGAGCATGGAGATAGCACGGAGCGCAAGTGCCGAGCACATCCAGAATGGGGGCAAACTCATCGGGCCTCTCCTACAACTTCTTCAGGCTGACAGTCCACAATACATGACATTATCCCGCCTGTCCAACATCGACGCTGCGTTGCAGGAATGGTCTCCGAAACCCTGGGAACGTTCACTTATCGTCGGTCCATCGTCCCAGAGTATTCCTCCGTTGTACCTCGCCGTGCGGCTCGGGATTCACAAGCTGACATGGGAACTGCTGGAGAAAGGGGCCGACGTAAACGCTCTCGGCGGTCTCTACGGCAATGCGCTGCAGGCAGCGTCCTGGGATGGAAACATTGAGATTACGCGCCTCCTCCTCGATCAAGGCGCTGATCTGGACGCCCGTGGTGGACGCTACGGAAACGCCCTACAGGCCGCCGCCTGCAGAGGCCACATCGAGATTGTACGCTTTCTGGTCGAGCGGGGCGCAGATATAGAGGCCTCGGGGGGAGAGTACGGCAATGTTCTCCTGGCCGCAGCGCAAGGAGGGCATCACGAACTTGTGTGCCTGCTGCTCGAAAAAGGTGCTGATGTTAACACGGAGGGCGGACTCTACGGCAACGCGTTGCAAGCGGCCGCTTCTGAGGGTCACAAGGAGATTACGTGTCTACTGCTCGAGAGAGCAGCCGATGTGAACACACACTGTGGACGGTACGGCAACGCGCTGCAGGCTGTGTCCCACGAAGGACACACCGAGATTGCACGCCTATTGCTCCACTGTGGCGCCGATGTGAACAGGTCTGGCGGCCCGTTTGGCAACGCACTTCAGGCTGCATCCTGCACAGGGCACATAGAGATCGTCCATCTGTTGCTAGAGCAAGGTGCCGAGGTCAACGCAGAAGGTGGAAAGTACGGCAACGCACTGGTGGCCGCGGCACAAGCGGGGCACCACGAGATTGTCTGCCTGCTGCTTGAAAAAGAAGCCAGCGTGAACAAGGCATGGGGTTACTACGGCAATGCACTGCAGGTGGCATCCCTCAGGGGGGAAATCGACCTTGTGTCTCGACTTCTGGAGGAGGGTGCAGATGTCAATGTGCAGGGCGGACAATATGGCAGTGCGCTCCTGGCAGCATCGTGCGGAGGGCATATCGAGATTGTGCAGTTACTGCTGGATCAGGGCGCCAATGTAAGTGCCCAGGTCGCTGGCTTGTACGGTGATGCCCTGCAGGCCGCGTCCCGTGCAGGCCACACTGAAATTGCACGGCTGCTACTTGAGAAGGGTGCGGAGCTGAACGCGCAGGGCGGACACTACGGCAATGCACTGAATGCAGCATATCAAAGAGGAAACATCGACATTGTGCGGCTGCTTCTCGAGAGAGGTGCCGATATGCACGCAGACTATTATGACAACGCACTCCAGTCGGCAGCTGTGTCGGGGGACATCCGGATGGTACACCTGCTACTTGACCAGGGGGCCGGAGGGAATGCGCGGGCCAGAGCACGTAACAACGCACTGCTGGTGGCATGCTGCACAGGACACGGTAACATTGTGTGTCTTCTGCTGGAGCACGGCGCCGATGTGAATGCGCCGGGTGGAGGGTACGCGAACGCCCTGCAAGCGGCATCTCGAGGTGGGCACGGCGGGATCGTAAAGGTCCTCCTGGAGCACACTGGAGAGGCGGAGATCACAGCAGTGTGAGGCTGGAGGTCGGATGGCACATAGAGATGGTGGATCTGATCAAAGATATGCAAACGGGCGCATCGAAATGAAATGTCCATGCGCGTAGGTAGGGACCAGCATGGATCGACTGGTTATTTACCGCTTACATCCGTGATTAAATTTAAACTCCCCTAGTCGTGGTTAGGAGGTGGTTAGGAGCCGCGGTTAACCACGGTCATCCGCGGCTCTTGTTTGCGCTTATGTCTTTGCAGGTCTCATGCCTGTCCGCGCTCAAGGAAGGAGCAAAAGACATTGTGTTCTAGAGAATGTTCCTTGATATTTAACCCATCTGACTCCGACTCTCAAAAAAATTGCTCGATCTAATAAATTACAGAATTGCCGATATCAATACGGAATATCCGCTGCCGGTCGTTATTGCTAGCTCCGTCCTTCGATCATACCTGAAATATCCCGGGAATCTCAACTCTCTGGAGGGGCCGTATGTCCTTATCCATTTCAACTCGGAAACCCGGGGCCGCTCTTCAAAGACGATTCGAAATTGATTCCTGTGCTACACATGAAATCTTCTGCTGCTTTCTGAAATGTGCACCGCTCTAAATACAAACCCACGCATGCAGTCAAAAGCCCCATCCTCTAAAAACAGAAATGACTATTGTAGGGCCAGGCCCCGAGTCGAACGGGGGAAATCCACAAGTACGAATTTCACAACGCACGGAGTGCGGATGCGGGCCACCCGCTACCTGGTCGTATTCTCACTCCCTGGTCCCTGGGTATACTGGATATTGAAGGTGCGAGTGCGCTGCGGGCTTAACACGCACTTCAAGCACATTTGACTCACGAGGCGCAATAATCTTCGCGGGAGAAGGATTGGGAAAGCGTTGAGTTTTTCGCGCTGACTACATAAATTAAGGCGGGTGGAGACAGTGATACAAGAGGGGAGGCTTCAGTGACCATTGGTGCCGTACTCCTGAGCCGCAGAGTCTGGGAGGAGCAGGGGAAAAAAGGACTGTATGGAAGAACCGCGAACGCAGTACGCCTTCGCGCCGCATTGAGCGCCGCGCAGCGAATTTCTGCGCGCGCCAGGAGAAGGACAAGAAATGTGGAGGCCCCGCATAAGCGCCGTCCAAAGTAAAAAGACAGCGCACCCTCTTGCATATACGCGGGTCATCCTACTGGAATAACCAGGGATAGCGCGCATCGCCACAACGCATCAACATCCGGCTGGCATCCATCCACGCACGGACGCGGCGAAGAGCCCATGGCAGGGCACCTGAATTGATTCTCGCTCGGCACCACCGCCGACAAGGAGGACCCAAAGAGACAAAGAGCCGGAATGCGCAGGAGAGCACAAGAGTAAGAGGTGCACGCACCGACCAGTTTGGAAAGCGGAAGGACAAGAACCACAATCGAGCAAGAAAATACGTGCAGGATAAGCTCCGACTGCGCGGCGCATAGGCGCCGGACCATGTAGTGGCAGCGGGGTACGGGAGGCTGTGACTCCGGGACTTGCCGAGATGGTCTGCGCGGGCAGGGAGGGTGTAAGGACTAAGGTAGGTGGCGGCTTGTGCTTGTGCTTGGACGGCGTCGAGGGCGCAAGAACAGCGACGGCATCCAAGTCGTTGGAACTGCTGGTCTTCTTCACTGCTGCGAGTCGTCTCTTAGCTATAAGCGGATATCGATCGAGGGCTTGTTCGTTTCTCAGCGGATGAAACTTGAAAGGATGGGCGCCGACGGCGAGGACGGACGAGAAGGCGCGTCATCGATCAATTGCATCGGGGTGATCCGATCATCATCAGATGCCGGTTCCTTCCGTGGACCACCTTCCACGCTGGCGCTACTGCCTGCAACCTAGTCTCTTATAAGTTATAAACAGACGCTACAACAATTTTCACTCGTACCTCTCGATGCTGTACTGCAACCCTGGTGCTCACTCTGAATGTAATCTCCATGACTGAAAGCCTCCTGCTTCCCTTCCTTTGTTCTTAGCAGCCGTTTTGGAGTCATGGCGCGATCCAATCATCCTAAGTTGCCTCTCCCCGAGCGCCTGCCCTGGCCTGCCCCCTCTCTTCCGTATCTCGGGGATCCACCCCAGTGAAAACGCTCTCTGGGCAACTATGCTCAAATGTGGTTCTATGTGGTCTATATGCTGTGATCTGCGCTGCCCACATTAATATTGATGGAAAGCGCCAAAAAAATCTAACCTATCTTGAGTTTTTTGTTCCGAACACCTCCAATATCCAATTTGAGAGCGTCAGAGGCAGATTCGACTTTGTGCAATTGCGGACTTGACTTAAAGCGGGTCAATGCGGTCATAAGCCGCGGGAACGGCGGTAGGAGTTCGAAATGCCTCTTCTTCTCGTACCACCACCATCTCCCTTCCCACCGCTCCGAGTCGTCCTGTTCTCCGCCCCTCCTCCCCTCCCTCCATCAACGTTACTCTCCTTCGGACGATTCCTTCCTACAGACACAGAGACGACGCAACCAGGACACACGCGAGGATATCGAGCGGTTTGCTTACACGGTACGCCCGCGGCTTCATTCTCGTTCCATCACAAACTCACGCCGCGTATTCGACGACGATGATATCGACGCAGTCACGCATGGTACGTGAGTACGCAGCCAAGACATGCAGCCCACTCAAAGGCGAAGACTGCGGGAGCACGGAAGGTAGAGGCTCGTGCGGTGCGCTAAGCTCTCAATCTTTCGCATTTCATTGCGGAGTTCCATCGCTTAGGTACCCCGCGAGGCGCGCGCGCTATCTAAGCCGTGACTGAGGAGCACATCCACTCCATCGGACGACACGTACTCTCGAGGTGAGCACCGCGCACAGACAGTGCACATATTCGTTCTCATTTCATCCTCGGGCTGATTTTCTGCTGCGCATGTAGCAGTGCGCGCCCATGCACACTCCCGCGACGTCCACGTCCCCGATGCCGCTCGAAAAGCCGCTCTAAGCCGCGCGCTGACTTGCAGCCACCCCTGGTGCGCTCATTCATGGTGTCCTGCCCGTTACCTTTCCTCTGCCCGCGCTAACACCTTTATATGTACCACGCGATGCCAGCGCGCACGCTCCCCCGTCTGGACGAACAAGCCCATCCGTGACCCCTCCAACCCCGCGCGGTCGTCGCGTACTACGAGGAGCATGGCGACACTCATCGATGCGCATGATGGAGACGCAGCGAGCGAGGACGACGGAAACACGGCGAGCGAGGCCGCCGGAGATGTGTTGAGCGAGGCCGCCGGAGACGTGGCGAGCGAGGCCGCCGGAGACGCGCCGAGCGAGGATGTCGAAGACGGCGAGAGGTCGCATGCGGCTTTTATTGGACCATATTTTGTATGCTGTAGTAATTTGGAATTCAATTTATATCAGAATCTAGTAAAGGGACAAGCACAACATATCAGAGCATATGAGGGCATACCTGAGCAGATCTAAGTTGAGATTTTGGCCAGATTCTACGCTTATATGTGCTGACAGATGGTCAGATATGGGCTGGTTTAGTAGCGCATATTTGCGCACATTTGAGCATGCCTGCCCAGACGGCGTTCTCACTGGGGATCCACGCATACCAGTCTCGTTCTCCCGCCTCCTTTCTCTTTGTCTCTCCAAGTTCTCGCTCTGGGTCTGGCGCTCCGTCCTTGCTGATTCCCGATCCGGACATTACGTCATGCACGTTTGCAGCGCGGCGCCCACACCCCAGGGGTCACCGATTTGGTCACGTGGTGGACCTCTTAGGTACCTTTCCCTGTACTAGTTAAAGGTACCTAAGAGGTCGCCTCCGACGGAGGGAGACATTTGCTTCTATTATGTAAAGTAGGCCTCCTCTCTCCTGAATAGGCCGGTGGGAAGCCTGGTGCTACTGATTGATGGTGTCCCTTTTGGGTTGGGATTCCGGTTGCCTCCGTAATCTGGGTTGCCTCTGTTCCAGGCAATTAAAATATTTCCCTCATGGCACAGTGGTCGGTTTGATCCCAATATGCTTATATACACTAATTGCCTGTGCAGAAAGAGCAAATTCATAGCCTTCATAGTCCTCAGTGGCCTCCGTACTTGCTCCATAGCAGATTAACGGGAATTAACACATGTTTCTTGCACTGGTACTGGCTTGAGGATATGTGGATTATGCAAAGCTTAAGCCTATCTACATGCACCCATCCTCCCTTTCCCAGCCGGAGGCCTCCTTGGAATGCTGACGTTCACACTCAACCTTCTGAACCAACGAGAGCTGTAAGTACTCTCCTTATTATATTGGAATACCCTTTGATACTTCCCTCTGTTTATGAGAGCCTCAATTATGACCTTGTGTGTAGAACTCCAGTGGCCTCCAAATGCCTCTGGATCAATTGTCAGGTTGTTGTACTACAAATCCCAGACAACTCCCATGACCAATGTTGCTTGTCCCATTGTCTAGCATTGTGCAACTTACTGGCGGTCATGATATTAGCCAGATTAACCGGTGTTTTGGAGATCATTTGATTACCATATAACAAATATAGGCCTCCTTTCAAATGGCTCATACCATGAGTTGAACCATACTCCAGAATAACCTCGGAATGAATACTGCTATCTACACAAAAAAAAAAACAAGGAACTGATATCCACTGCTACGACAAGAAGCTAATATTCTGCCTTTATAAAAGTTAAATACACAAGGTTTGGCATCCAACCATTGAATCTATCGCTCACAGAAACAGTTGGTTATCATTTGTAGTTCTTTTGTCGTGGCATTTTTTGCACAAAAATTGGTGGCCTCCTTTACTCGCTTTCCATTAAAAAATCTTATTCTTATGAACTACACCTACCTCCATAGTGGGTAATGATATGCTGTGAACTTAAATATTGTTTCAGTAGTCTTCCAACATGACTTCACCACCCTCCTTGCAATTAGGGAGGCCTCCACACAGTATTCTGTGGAGATCTGTGAATAACTTGGCACCACAATTGTGGGTGGAAACAAGTATCAGATGACATGAACCAATGTTATGTAGCTTTCGGACAGGTGCTAGGACTGTGGATGCAAATGTTTACAATATAATATTGTTTATAATCTCTGCAACCAATTTTGTTGGTAAGGATCTTAATAACCTTCTAGGACCACTGGAATGTACCATAAATCTATTCTACAACATAAAGAGTGGTCCCTAATCGACCAGATTTTTTCTGACTGTTGTGAATGCAAAGTCCCTTGGTAGTATATGGTTTTCAAGATGAAACCTTAGTTGGGTTCAGCACCTTTCCGTGCATTTGAAAAATGTTTTCTCTGAGGGCCAAGCAGACAGGATATCTTTACTAATTCGAAACCAGGCATTGTTTGGCCTTAGTTTAGACATTAAGTGCAAATTTTCTATGTGTCATTTGAGGGTGCAATGATTTTCTCAAATTGGACCCACCTTTATTCATGATCTGATTGGCTGATCAAACTCCGGGGCGGTGCCCTCCAGGTCACCCGGAAAACACCGGTCTACAGTACGTGGAGCTATGTGAAAGATGTTATAAATCTATACTTCAATTCAATTTCAGCCCATAACTTATGCATATTATCAACTCCCCCTAGACTCCTCCAATTTTTTCGTTCCCTTTGGAGGCCTCCTCAGATAAGGTGGTCTTCTTCACAGTATAATCCTCATCAACCGCCCTACAGGCTGCAGTGACAGTCACCTATGCGTAGCCTCGACAGTTATGCTATGCTATGTTGGATAATTTTATTTCCTTGTCTCTAATTTCACCAGTTCTGTTTTGCCCTTTTCCTGCAGTGGTGGCCTCCTGTTGTCCAGTCTTTAATGTTGATCTTCAAATTCCCTGGTTCGCATAACTTGAAGCTTCTAACTGGTTACATATGAGCCATCAAGGCTTTATATTAGTCAAAATACATGGTGATTTTTGTGTGTTCCCAAATCGGAGGCCTATACCCAGTGGGAAGCATAGAGGTCTTATATGTCTATTGAAGTGACACGGTGTTTGCCATTAGGCATAAATGTGCAGAACAATGATTGGCCTAGACATTTGAGCTTTATATTTCCTCCATCAAAGGCCTGAGTCAAAGGGTTTCCAGAGATTCTAATGACAAGCACATATTACCTGTGGTGATTTCAGCATAAAATATTCTGGTACCATACTGGTTGCTGAGGGCAGAATCTTAACGCTAAGGAAGGAGGCCTCCTTCAATCGAAATTTCGGAGCTAGTTGCTAACATATGCAGGTAAGGATATACCAGTGTTCTTTACCAAAATTTATCGACCAGGTGGCCAAGCTGCATCTATGTCAAATATTTAAAATGGTAGGCCTCCGTTGTCAGGTCACCTGCAGACCACCTTGAGCTACTTGGAATAAGCCGGTCAGAGACTCTGGATTAACACAGATTACAGACAGAATACATAAGATTCATCTCTAATTAGCAGGAATGGAGGAAGGAAGTGCAGGAATGAAAGCGCTAAAGTAAAAGGCCAGGAAGTCACCGGACCTATAATGTGCCACGGCAGTGACCCAAAACGGCAGGTTGATGGTAGTACATAATAGAAGGTGTGGTCTCCCTCCGCCGGAGACGACCTCTTAGGTACCTTTAATTAGTACAGGGAAAGGTACCTAAGAGGTCCACCACGTGACTAAATCGGTGACCCCTGGGGTGTGGCGCCCACTCTCAGTCCCTTCCACAGTTCTTCCGCCCTTCTCTTCTTCACCTTAGATAGTGCTCGTCTGCGCCTGAACCGGTGTTTGCGCTTCTGGCATTTCCTTATCCCGCGCTCTCTCTTATTATTATTCTCGCTGCTCTGATCATTGATGTTACACGCGCGTTTATGGAGACGCAAGCTGGGAGCGAAAATTGTCATTTCCGAGCTACTACAGTCATTCCACGATCCTTGCACTTTCCGCGGTCCTTGCATCAGCCCGAAAAAACATAAAGGATTTGGCAATTAAATAATCTGAGGAGTAATATATCCCCTAGTGAAACGTAGAACACTTCCTATAGCATGAAATTGAGCAACCACGGCGCTGAAAGCATGCGGGAGCGTAAAACATTATTTATTTTTGTGTGAAGAAATGATCCGCGGTCCTTGTATGACAATGATTGCCTCACCACAGCAGAACGGCTTCGAGTCTCGAAATTCTGTATGGTACATATCGAAGAGGCATATACGGAGTATGTACCTAGTTTTTAGTTTTACTATTTTCGTCTATAATTGGTCTCAAATGGGGCGGAAACAAAGTATTGATGCAAGGACTGTGGAATGACTGTATCCAATGAAGTCAGAGGCGATTAATCAAATGCGTGGGGCAGACATGTGTGCAGATGAGGACTCGGAACTCACAAAGAAAAAGAAACACATAGACCATTGGGGCGCGGGGAATCAATCGAAACCCGTTCAGCTGCTTACACCTCGTTAAGCAGAGGAACTACATCTCTGTCCACGGTAAAATTAGGAAGATGCAGCGCCGTACACCACGCCTGATGATTCTATTATTATTGGGCTCAAGTTTCTGGGACAAAGGATAATATAGAAGACACAATATCTGCACGCAAATGAAAGGAAACTAAAGTCCGCCGGGCCCTGCGAATCCTAGGCGGCTGATGGACAAAGACAAAGTCAACGGATCGAGCGTCACGCGACGCCCTAATCCGCCTAAAAGTATGAAGGACTCCGAACAGGCGTCCCGTGTAGTGCTCGTCGGGCTGCAAAGCGGAAGCCACGGCGACTGCCCGTCCTTCCGAACGAGAATACAGCTCGGGATCGGCTGGCCGTTCATCACGTAGTTGATGGTGACATCTTGCTGCTGGCTGAACCCGTTGCAGCTGAAAGCGATGTTGGCGGTCGAGTAGCCGGCCGTGCCGGGCGGGACATCATCGAAGAGGTACGAGCCGCCGCAGCCCTGATATTGCGACCCGTCCAAGGGGCGGCCCTGAACGTGTCTACCGCTGATGGACGGACCGGATCCGACGGCGTAGAAGTTCTGCGTGAGTTGAGACAGTGGGCTCTGGGATATATCGAGCAAGTACGCACGGTATTTCCGGATCCCATGATCCTGACGGCCCGGAGGTCCCACCATAAGGGAAAACTCCAACCGGAGCTAGTGCACCTGACGGTACGGTTTGAACGTATACGAGCGTGCCCACTACACCAGGAACATTGCACTGCGGCGATTGCGGGGCAGGAGGCATCAGATTCTGAACGTTGTATTGAGGGCGGCAATCAAGGATTCGAGGCAGAAATAAGTTACCTGAGGGGCAAACGTGGAGGGAGTGTACTGTGGATTTGCTCAGAGTGTTACATCGTATATATTCAGACAACCTCGGTGTACCTGGTTGTGGGCGTATAGCTCAAAGCATGCGGGAACCGGCCGAGCATCTCTGAGAGAGATCGCTGCCATTGCATCGCGATCTCGCCGCGGCGGAACTTACATTGGCCTAGCGCGGCGAGGTGGCGAAGAAAGTCCCTGATATACCCAATCAATATCCGGCAGACCAAATAATTAGAGGGCTCACTCGGTGGCATATATTTGAGGAGCATCACTGTCGAACTCCCCGGCGTCCTTTAAGAAACTCATTGTGGCCAGTTGCGGAGGATTGGCCGCGGTGTCAGAATTTTGATTTACGACATTGGATTTTGCTGTGATGAAGCAAGTCATTCGCAGAATTACTTCGCGGTGCCTTGAACAGCTTACCTTGATTAAGTGGCTTGTCCACCCAGACCATATTGGCAAATTGGTATTTGTCATCGGTTTATTCGCTGCAGCTGACCACGGATACTCACAGTGTCGATTGCTTGCACACGTGCCAAACCCATGGTGGGGCCGTCAGCACGAACGTAGTCGAAAAGATTGTCTTGAACCCTGGGACTCGGTTACTCGCAGAACCATGTTTCTGAAGACCAAAATACCAAGTGCAGTCTCCATTGGTCATCGGTGCAGCCCCAACGAACTGACTGATGTATCCCAACCTAGAGCGAGTTAGATGAGTTCCATGGACGAATTAACTAATTCATACTCGAAGACGTGTTCCTCTGACAAAAGGATCAATAAAACAGCCAAGACCGAGCGAAAACACACGCACGATTTGTTTCGCCTGCGATCGTCGGCTTACTCCCGACCGACTGGGAAATCAGGATAGTCTCCCAGCTAGCTCGTCGGGGATCGAGCGTAATATAATCCCCGGCTCCCAAAGTCACGGCATGAATGATTGGACCACCTACAGCCATTGGCCCTTCGGAAAAAAGCGCTGTGGGTGGAATTCACTGCGCGAACGTCGTACGTCGTATTGAACGGCTGTGCGCCGCGTGGTGAACGTTGGCTGGTGGGAAGATTGGCCCTCACATCATCTGAGCAGGACATGGGCAGGAGGGGCGGACAAATGTCAGCGACTTGCCGCGAAGAATGACTTGGACTTGGCTGCGCCGGCGGCGCTGGTCGGGATCAGTGCCATCGCCATCACAGTCCGAGTTGTCTGCATCATCTGGGAGATCGAGCGAAGCTGGTTTGGTGGGACACGCGGCGTCGGATGAACTGGACGAAGAAGTCGAGGTGCTCGTCTCCGTCTCCGAGTTCCCGGGGCCTCCAGGCGGCAGTGTGGGCCGCGGAATGGGATCCGTCCAGGGCCCGGTCCATCCCGGCGGGGGAACGGGAACCGGCGTGATACCGCCAATGATCCCGACGTCCAGCGGTAGACAGGGGTGGATGATTCCGCCGAACAAGAGCGACCACAAATTAAGATCGTTGCAGCGATTCTTGTCCCCCGGCGGGCCCACGACAGTGGCTTCGGAAGAGTCAGACTTGGGAGGAACCGGTACCGTTGTCACCCAAGTCGGCGCCGATGTGAGCGGTCCAGTGAAGGTTATAATCGAAGCGCCAGGAGGGAGGAAGATGTCCTGAGCTGTAGAGTACAATAAATAAGCAAGGCACTATCCAGGAAATCGAAGAATCGAAGACTTACACCATGTAGGGAGAATCCCGGCGACCTCGATGCATTGAGATGCAAGTGGCTCGTTCACCGGTGTGCCACCGGAGTTAAGCACAATTGTAGCACCTCCGGCGGATATGGTTGTGGTTGCCGTCGGGATCGGGATGCTGGTCGTCGTCCCTGAACAAATAAACGTCTCGGAGGTGACTCCCGGAGGAGGGAACGGGTCTGGGTCTGCAAATCATCAGTACGCTCACGATTGGACGAAAGGAATCTGCGTACTCCAGGTGAAATCCGTGTTCGACTGCACCGGCTGCATAGTCGTGACGCTCTAAAAGACAGGTCAGTTTTTTTAAAATGTTGAACGCAACGAGGATACGGACGTGGGGTGGTACCGGATCCGTCCATGGCCCGAGCCATCCCACCGGCGGCGTTGCAGTTGGTGTCATACCGCCAGAAATGCCGATACTCGTCGGCAACGTTCCCAGGATTGATGCCCCAGATGGGCCTGCGGTCAGCGTCCACACGCCTCCCGCTGGGCCAGTCATCGTCACAACGCCGCTGGAAGGGGATGGAATGACTGTGGAGAACGTCTCCACGCCCAAGATGGATGTGGTGGACGTGATGCTCGGAACCGACGTCGGAGGCACGATGTTAAATGCTGGATCCTCGGTGAGCACAGAAAGATGCATACGAATCGCAACGCACTCCAAGTAGACGTAACCGCATTTACTTCCGACACCGTTGATGGAAGGAGCGCATTGACGGGTGTGCCACCCGGGTTGAGCGTAATAATACCGCCACCCACGGAAATAAACGTTGTGAGCGTGGGCGTAGGGATAACAACAGAGCTTTCTGCTACTACAAATGTCTCCGACTGGGCGCCGGCAGATGGGTGGGGATTGGGATCTATGGCAATTATTTGAGATATACGGCCGCTAGGATGCCGGACGTACTCCATGGGAAGAGACTGAATGAGTCGAAGCCGCCGCCGCCGCCCCCACCCGAACCACTCTGTTTCAATGCATCAGCTCATGTTTCCGGAGCCAGGGCAAATAACTCACACCGCCGTTGGCGAGGACCTCATCAACGGACCTGCACGCGGGAATATTTAGTCAATAGACTGGGATGGCGCGCCATACCCACCATACAAATGTCCCGCCAAAGCACGTGGAAGCAGCAAACGCCTGCTTCTTCCCAAAATCATCGCGGAACTCGTCAGCACAGGTAAGAAATGTTGCCGTTGAGCACTCACGCCCATGTATCCGCTTGATCGAAGGTGACCAAGTCGCCCTAGCCGGCCCGGAATCAGCATATCATAACGCTCCGAACATGGCGGACGAACAGCGTTATCGAACCAGTACGTCTCGCTGGCCCTGTCGAGCGTAGGTGTGATACCACCCGCCAGGATATCTGTAATTTCGAACTGCGTGAGATACCCAGACGCGCCCGAGCATGTGCCTGCCGCGCCGCCGCCAACCATCTAGACAGCACTCAGAATTGATGCTAAAGGTGTTGCGTTGCGGGACAATCCACCCACTGTGCAATTATACCCCTTGCAGCTCGCGTCCGAGACGTGATATGTGCGGCCGTACCATGCCAGACCTAGGATCGATGAGAATAGTTGCACCACGCGCGTGAACTTCTACGTACCAACATTAACTGTGATTAAATGGACGCAGCTTAGTGACAGGGGAGGAAACAGGAGGGAGCACGCACCCTTCGACATATCGATCCCCGCGCGAGTATACAGCAATACGCTCGTTGTCATGTCCTCAATTGAGGTATGCGGATTCGTGACCGGCGCCTGGTCAGTGACATTCGTGTCCCACTGTCCGTGGTAGTCGTAAGCTATGGACGACATGCGTGGCATCCGATTTGGGAGAGCGTAGGAGCGAGGAGGCAAACCCACACATCATGTTGATATAATCCACTTGCGCAGCGATCTTGTCTATCTCGAATCCCTTGAGGAACCAGTGTCCCGCGGGGGTAGCTGAAGTCCGACGGCTCTCAGGGAAATTGTACGGAGATGAAAGCGAGGGATGGTACCACATGATATGAGCACGGACGAGCCTAGCGCTGAGCGCAGCTCTTGGAAGAATGTGGTCAGGTTCGGCGTATCTGTTCCAGTTCCGGCATGAGACTCGCTGCGTTTTTAAGGAAAGAGATCTGGGTACCCGTCGCAGGCGCGTCCCGCTCGATGGCCCCGGGATATTCTGAAGAAAGCAAACTTAACGTCGTCTTCGGACTCGGCATACCGCCACGTACCGAAGTCAATGTCTAAAGAAGGTTAACAATCATCGTAAACATTATTCGCGAGCACATACTGATGCCATCCAACTGATACGGTGCGAGGAACGTTTTGACGGAAGCGATGAACGCAGAGCGCGTTTGGGCGCTTCCAATGGTCACAGAAAAGAGGTCGCGCGTCGGATCGGCCTCCCTGTGCACACAACACCGATGAACATCCATACCACAAATGGAAAGTAGCGCAACGTACGAAAAGTCCCAGCCGCCCACCGCGATGAGCACCTTCAGGCCTGGATTTGCGGCCTTCTCCGCGACAAGCGCCTGCAGCAGCGGGACGTCCGCCGTCACGAGCTCTGTGCCGTGCCATCGTATAAGAAGCGATTGGTGTTCGAGAGGCAGAACACATACGGATCTCCGAGCTCTGAGAGATGACCGCAAATGCAAAGTGCGCGTGCGTGTATCCACTCCAATCTGTGTCCCCCGGAACGCTGATGCCGCACGGGCGGCGGTCCGCCCAGCCCGCGTAGTATGCGAGGTTGCGCTTAACGCTGCCTGTGCCACAGGAGGGGATGGTCGGTGTGAAGCAGTTGGATATACTAAGTCAATAGAGGTTAGTGTGTCTATAAAGCTACCAGCTCGACAGCTAACCATGGATTCGGAGACTACAGAGCGTGACCAGTCAGCGGGGACATTATTGAGAAGGAACAGGGGACTTGCTGAGGTATGGCAAAAATCGTCCGTGAGTCCACAGAACCCGAACGCGCTGCAGCATGCTTTAAGCGGGCATGTCGCGTTGCCGGGGCTCTCGGGTCCACATTCCAGGTCCGGGTCCATCCTGCCGCAGGTTCAGTTTTGATTTAGATGCACACCATCACCGCAAGATACGCACGGAATAGGGGAGGTGTCCCCGAGGAGACACACATCGTGAAGCCGATCTGCAAGGCGGGGCACCCCGTCCATTTGTACGTCTGCGCATTCCACTGCTCGATCTCGGCCACGGTCATATCAAATTTCAGCGCGATGCCTAAGACAGTAACGAATCAGCTTCCAAAGGAGAAAAGCGGGACTGAAAGCGCAGACCTGAGCAAGAGTCGTTGGGGATTACGTGGTACTCAAAGCATGTTCCGTTTGGGCTCGCGCTTGGTGCGTTGGAAGGGAGGGATCCGGATGAGACGCAGACCTTTTGGCCTGGGTGGCGCTCATCAGTACGGGAGCGCGTAATACAGAGGAATGAAATGTACCGGGCTGGATGAGTGAACAGTCAAGACCAGGGTTTTCGGCGGCGAATTGGGCGGCAGTGAGGCCGGCGTTGGTGTATATATCAAAGCTACCGCAGACAAAGATTCGTAAAAGCAATACGGCTTCCAGCGGTGCACACACCGTGTACTGAAGGGTAAGCCCACAGTTGCGTTAGTACAGTCTGGCGATGCAATCAGAGAAGCTTCTGCGCTGGCTGGACTGGCTTACCACCGGCTCTTGCGACACAGGCGATCCCAGCAAGTAGCAATGCACGCGAGCCATCTTGGCTTGAACATTGTCTGGGGTTTCTCTCTGTCAGCGGGAAGGGAGTATTTATGTTTCCCCGCATTGCGGCGCTAGTCAGAGCCCTGCATATCACTGATGGAGACCCGAGGGTAACGTCATACACGCAATGGAAACACGGGATGAGCATCTAATGGTTTGGGCTCTGATGGCGTTCCGGAAGTATGCAGCAGGTGTGGCACTGTACCTCCAGTGCATACCTCCCGACTTGCTTCGGACCTTGAGCCCTTCACGTCCCATACATTTGAGTGGAAAGACGGCGCCTTCTAAGCCCCGAATGAGCATCCTAGTCCGGCGTCTGAACCACATAGAAGAGCATCGAGGAGTGATGAAGGTGACTGGCGCGTTACTCCATGAGGAATCTCCTTTTGATCCCCCGGGTCCGTTTTCCCGTTGAACGGAACCTGTTTTTAACGGAAATTTTGGTGGTTCAACGGAATCTTTATTGTTCCCAAGGGAGCACGCGGTGCTTGTGAGATGAAACGGGCGTTAAATTTGGGATCTGAGCCAAATCTGAGCAGTCCATTTGGAATCTACGCTGTCCGATCGGCCGACAGCGCTCCCGCCTTCTTCCCGAATCTGGTTGGGCAGGAACAATCTTGGACTGGGGTGAAGTGGCCATGCCTGTGAATCCGGCTTTGCTGCGGTGCATCCTTACAGCTGTTCCTAAAAGTAATGAGACTCGTGATATTTTTTTTCTGATCGGTTCCCAAAGCGGATTAGTCCGGATTTGGATTTCTCAAAGCTTACTCTCAATTTTGAAATTTTAAACGCTGCCAGGGGTGCCCGTAGACCTAGAAAGACGATTCACCTATGCTGTGTAGTGTCAGACAGTCCTCCGGGATGCACAAAGAAGCTTCGTCGACGTCTCGTTTGATCCCATCAGTTCTCACACGTGTCGCGTCGAGCTGTGCCGAGTTGGTGCCGAGCGCTGCCCAAGAAGGCAGGTTCAAAGGTGGAACTCAACACAGCTCATTCCACTGTACTCTAGGAAGCTCAAAACTCCGAAAGCAACAACAGTGGCTTGCCGGATCCAAATCAGGACCATTCCGGTTTAGGAAACGATCGGAAAAAAAAAAACTCAGGAGTAGAGCTTATTAGCATCTGGTGAAAAATGTTTTGCGTCAAAAATTTGAGGCCCCACTTAATCAAAACGATGAGAGAAAATAAGCTCCACTCGCACGTATTTCGTAGCTCCACAATCAAAACGGGCTACGGGATTTTGCCGCTGCAGTGACATTGCCGCATGCAGCGGCAATCTTAGCGGCAGTCAGCGGCAATCTCATATGCGGCACATGTTGAACTCCTGCCCAACGGGCTCCTTAGCTTTCTTTTGCCTATAGTTATGTACTAAGTCGTCCTAAATGTCATTAGACAGCTCGTCAAGTCCTCGTCGCCGGCGCTGTGAGCGTCGGAAATACGAAATATAATTCCTTGCAGCGGCAGTCTACGTCAATCAACAGCAGTCTGCGGCGACCAAACAGCGGCAAATACTCTGCAGCGGCAGTCTGCGGCACTTTGCAGCGGCAGTTTGGCGTCAGTCTGCGGCACTCCTGCCTCATGTCTGTGTCAGTCTGCGGCACCCATGCAGCGTGACGCAGCGGCAGTGTGACTAGTCTGCAGCACTCAAGCAGCACTCAATGCCACTCAAGGTGTATGCCTGCGGCACTCACTACGGTATTCTGTGTCGCTCCTGCGGCAATCCTGCAGCTGTCTGCATCACCTCTGCGGCCGCGCACTTTAGTGCTGTATCTGTCTCCCCAAAGCCAGTTTGCCTCTTTGCAACGGTGCTCGTTCATATCAATTAAATATGACCATTTCTCGACCACAGTTCAAATTCAAGTTTGACTACAATGTCCTTGTTCTTCTGAATCACAATCCAAAAACCTCCCTTGAGACTAACCACGTTTCTTTGGGTTGAATGAGCCATCAAAATGACAAATCTCCCAGGAAACCCCAGTCTTGCGCTCTGCGGCACTTTGCTGCGGCAATAGCACAGCCACTCTGCGGCAGTAGAACATTGCCGCTGCACGAATCCTCCCTCGATATTTTTTTGAGATTATTGCATGGAACCCTTTCAATGAACACATAATATGTCCTGCCGATGTCGAAAACCACCCCTGTTGTGTTGCAACTCAGCTATTCAAGACATAATTTTGAATGCAAACATAGTCTGCATGCAACACTAGCCGCATAAGTCACCCTGTCGGAGATATTCCCATCCCCAAAGAATTATTTCGTGTACTGAGCCGAACTTGGCACGAGATTTGTTTCAACGGCTTCAGGGAACGCGGGGCAAGCATCTGTTTTTTTTTTTTCATTGTGTCATGTATGCCTGCGGCACTCACTGCGGCACTCTGCATCCCTCACTGCGGCACTCTGCATCACTCCTGCGGCTGTCTGTGTCACTTCCGCGGCTGTATCCGTAGCTCCTGTATCTATCTGCCTAAAGCAATCCTGGCTCTGTGCAGACACTTCACAATGTTCCTGCTTCATACCAGTTAAATGAGACCATTTCTCAACCACGGTTGAAATTCAAGTTTGACTACCATGTCATTTCTCTCCAGGGTCACAATGCTATAACCACCTTGGGACTATTCTGCATTGTTTGATCTCGAATCAGCCATCAACATACAAAATCTGCCCGTATAAGCCCAGGTCTGGTGCTCTGCGGCAATGACACAGCCACTCTGCGGCAATAGAACATTGCCGCTGCATGGATCTTTCCCGATGTTTTTTGAGATTCATGGATGAAACGACGGTAATACCTGCATAATATGTCCTGGGAACGTCGAAAATCTTTGCTGTTGTGCTGTGATTGAGTTATTCTGGAAATAATTTTCAATGCAAACACAGTCTCCTTCCAACACTCGCCGTATATGTTGCACTATCAAGCATATTCCGATCCTCGCATACTATCTAATGACCGACTGAACTAGATTTACCCCGAGAAAACTTAAAGCAGGTCCAGAGAACGTGGTGAAAAGGTCCTATTTCTGTTTATGGTCTCCGAAAGAATTTTCGTAGCCGGCATCGTTCACGCGGCGCAGACTCAGTTCGTCTATATAATTTGAGACTGGCGCAATGTTACCTATTTTATCCTGTCCCCAAATGCTTAAACAGTCATTCTAATGCAAGATATCAGCCAATTGCTCGCTCTGCAGCACCAGAACATTGCCACTGCATCATATTTATTTTTCAGATTAGGACTAGGAATGACGGGGATGTATGCATAATGCATCCTGGTAACGGATAAAATGTCCCCTCTTATCTTTCCATTGATTTATTCAGGAAATAACCTTCATTGCAGAAACAGTCCTCGCGCAATACCAGCCCCATTACGCATACCAGGAGAAGCTGTTCTGTCAGAGAAGTGTTAGGCCACCTATTGAAACAAGCCCCATGCAGAAAACTCATCAATAACACTAGCAGAGTTGACATAAATGCCACCCATTCTTTTGGTGCATCTAGCACATGGTACATTCAATATTGACCGAATAAATATCCTTCTTTCCTGTTTTTACCCTCGGTGCCGCCTGCTGCCTGCAATGGATCGTTTAATCTATTTAAATTCTCTTTTGAACCCTGCCACGTTAAATGGATGTCTGAAGAAACACCTATCTCACTGGCTACGCCCATGTTTTATTTTGCCACCCTTCAATCTTTCTTTCTACAATGCCCACACCATATATACCGACCACCTACATTTCGGCGCGACGAGCCATCTCAGACTGCAAACACAGCAGATATTCCGCTAGGGAGCAAACGGAGGCACGGGGAGGAAGACGAGAATGAGCCGCGGTCTAAGCAAGCCAAGAAAATCGAGACGGCGACGAAGGAATCCACCCAGAAGCCCAAAAAGACACCGGAGGAAACATCAGGTATGGTAGGATGTAGAATTCTTCGTTCCGGGAAGACGGTGTAGCGTAGCAGCTGTATTACCGGTTAACTTTTGATTTGGCTCGGGGTAGCTTGATAATGAGTCGGCTGTGTGGAGTATCGTTGAATAACACCGAGAAAGCCAAAGAGATATATAGACATGCCGACTGACATGTAAGTGAGAGTTGAATGGACGCTGGGGAATAGTTATGAATAGTTGATTTGGCTCGCAGACGCGATAATGGACGACAGTAGATTCAAAGTATCATGTAACAACGTAGACGAAGGGATAGGATCGCGCTTTAGTGACATACATAACTATGATTTCCACGGTAGGATTCAAAGTTGTATTATGGTGGGCTGGGACGAAAGTCTGGGAGAATTGAACACATAGGATTAACTCACGCTGCCTTAGCGATGCACGGAGTTGTAGTCATGTAGTGCTAGAGGGACTGAACGGGCGGGCTGGGGCTGGACGCGAGCACGGGAGGATTTTCCAAACCACAAGTATTCATAGTGACGTTGCTGCGGCAAGCACAGCACTGGTGCTCAAGAGACTGCCGCTAAATGCGGCAATGCGTGCGGCAGTCCAGGCGTGACACAGCGGCAGTGTGACATGTTGCGGCAGTATTGCCGCATGGAGCGGCAATTTCAATTTTTGCAGCGGCAGTCAGCGGCACTTGTAATGTCAAAATGTCACTTTCGCCCTGCCCAATCAAAACGACACAAGACATGATATAGAGAAATCGGTTTTTCATCACTTGCTAATAAGCTCTAGTCTCATTACTTTTAGGAACAGCTGTAAAGGCTGAGCCACGAACTCGTCGGTCTTGTATGGAAAGCCAGAGCACCCCGCTCTGAAACAAGTGGTGGTATCAGCTGAAACGTGATTGCCGCCATTGTGACGTGAACGCAAAGCTTAGAGTTACTCCGGGAGCAGAAATAGAAATGAAAAAGGATTCGGATTTAGGAATGATGGGGGACAGGGTCAGGAGAAAATGACGCGGAGCGGCGCGCACTGACGCGGACTGACGCGGCACTGACGCGGCAATACCTAAGCCCGACCAAGCCCGACTAAGCCACATGAAAATATCTTACTTCACATCCACAGCAATCCAAGTGAGTGTCCTCAAGACTCCCTTTGACTATTTGAGACTAATACAGTGTGTAATAGGTAATAAAGGACCAAAATCTCCAGTTTTTGTGTGATCAGTATGTGTTTTGGGGTTTCTCGGGCACCAGACTGTGTTGTAAAAGGTTGTTCACTGTAGGGATTTAAAATGTGTTACTTGGAGCTCATTTTGAAGGTAAATAAATGACACATGAAGTTGAACTTACTGCGCCAACTCCGCGTCAGTTGCGCGTTGCTGCCGCGTCAATCCACGCCGGTGCCGCATCAACACCGCGTCAATGCGCGTCAGTGCCGCGCCAACACCGTGTCAATGCGCGTCAGTGCCGTGTCACTGCGCGTCAAGGTCGCGTCAAAGCCGCGTCACTGCGCGTTAGATGTGCACTCAAGTACCATCAATTTCTTGCATTATTCACACTGGGGACATATAAAACAACCTCCAGCCAGGGTGCTGGAAAATCAAGTACCATTGGGAACAAAGTAAGAGAGATGGTCAACCAGTGAGCCCAATATATTACATTAGATACCTCGCAAATTTGAGGACAATGTCAGGGAGCTCAAGCTGAACACGATTGCAAGTGAACTTGCAACTATCAGGCTGAGGACATCGATAGAACTTGCGGGGAATGATGCACCTGAGCGAGGTTCAAGCACATCAAATTGAACAAGCTCACATTGGGATGTTCTCAATCCAAAGTAACCTGTCTGTATCGCCAAAGGGGCTTTCTACGGCTCAGAAGTCGAATTTGGATGAAGATAAACAGGATTTTCATCGAGCAACAACATTGCCAAAAGCAAGGCTAATTGGATGGCTGGAGAGGGTAGATCCTTGTGTAGAAGTCAAACGGTTGTCTGAGACGGCGTCATACAGAAAGACCCTTTTGAAACACACAGGTTCGAAAGTTGTGCATGCATCCACGGTTGGATGGTCCTCACAAATGTGCCCGTGTCATAGAGATGAGCTCTCAGTTGCGCAAAGTATGTACCCAATGTTACGAAGTTGTCGGCGCACCTAGGGCTAGGATATTTTGACGTGTGGGCTGACCAGCGCCACGCCGTCGCGTCTCATGATTTGAGTGTATCCCAACAGGCCGTTCTCTGGGTATATTCGGATTTGTCCAAGATGCCCGAGAGGTAGTTTAACTTTATTTCCTTGATGTTCTGACGGGTTTTAGTAGAAGTTTCGCATGAACGGTGAAATTTGGGGCTTATAAGACTCAAATTGATGTCGTCAACAACTGCAGGGCGAGTGGAAGATCCACAAAAGGGGATGTAGGTTGACTTGAATCCCCTGTGAATCTGTCATGTCATGACTTGAACGACAGTGCTCTCGAATGAGAAACACATACAGAATTTCCGTTCGAAAATATGAATAGAACACTATGCCGCGATCTTTGAACCACATAAGGTCAAAAGCCCACACGCACCCGCTGTCAATCGTGTCTTTGGGTGGGTGAGGTATTCAAGTTTTGTTGCAAACCTTCAGGCGTAACACTATTCAAGTATTTTTGAGCGTAAAAGACTCAGGTACAACCAGGAAATCCTCGTTGAACTGGCGTGAGCTACACTACCACATCTCAGCATTCGTCAAAGCATAGGCACAATTGCGACCAGGTTTCTGCAGTTATCGGTCTACAAACAAGCTTGTAATCTTTTGGAATCCGCTGCTAGTACTTATAATAGGCAGGTAAGGGTCATTCCAACTTGATTACCTTCGAACCTCTCCCTAAGACTCACGGTGTTATGGTATTGGCTGCACACCACCCAAGAATTGCTGTCCCTAGTGACAACTGCATAAATTTTGGATTGGGCTTTTTCGTGTCCAAACAATGTATTAGACCTAGAAAACATCCACCCAACTCCATTTAGTGTCCAAAGAGCATTAGTTGAAAAGTTATGCGCGGCGCATCAATGCCGCGTCAATGACACAGCCACCGCCGCTTCAGTGCCGCGTCAGTGCGCGCTGGTCCGCGTCACTCCGCGTCATTTTTACCGTACCCTGGGTGACATCATGCAGTGACAAGCACCGATAGGAGTGATTATCGGCCAATCTACACTCTTTCGCAATGCCTCCACGCAATCTGAGCCCCCAGGAGGCTACCAAATGGGTTACATTGATTGTTGTTGCACTCATACAGTACATTGTACTTGGTGTGAGGCTGTTTGTCCATCCACAGTACTGCAAGACAGATTTGCACACCTCTGCACTGTCTGGTCGTGCTTGGCTTGACGAGCTGCTCTCCAGGCATCCGGATCGCATCTATATAGCTCTCAGGATGCGCCGTCATGTATTCCTTGCCCTAGTCCTCAACCTTCGCCTCATGGGACACACGGAATCACAAAATTCCCGAATTAATCTCGATGAATCACTGGCAATCTTCTTGTACACTTGTGTCACTGGGATCGCTATAGATCATGTAGCGGAACATTTCCAAGAGTCTTAGTCTCAGTGCCAAGACTGCCACGACATCCCAATTTGGGAGCCCTGTCGTGACAGTAGGTGACAGTCTGGAACCTAACTGACTCGAACTATAGCACCCGCTGATACAATTCCTATGAATGTTGTATATTTATGTACTGGAGTACCCACTTCGCAACGCTCAGTCGCGCCAACAAGAATGTATTAGGCACGTCGTAAAGACTCCCGTTTGAACGCTGGGAACATGGATTTGGTCCGGTCCACCCGCCTTCCTGGAGTTTACGACGACGTCGAGTGGTGTAAAACAAGACCACGGAAGACGGTTAAACTTGCCCACAAGTTCTATTCTGATTCTATACGCCGAGGCTCTTAGTCCTTCAGTCACCGCGCCATCACAAGTGGCGTCCTGCGTTATTATATAGGCATCCATTTTGGGAAAGCACGTGCACCATCCAAGGACGCGACTTGATGCGTTGACTGCGATATAATGCAGTCCAGCCATTGAATCAAATTCAGACTCGATCTGTGGATCCCAGTGTGCCATCCGTCATTTCTTCCCCGTGGACTTCCAGAAGGAAATGGGTGAAATGAAGAAAGCTGGAAATTGCGATGCTTCAGGGCGTCTCAAAACATATCTGAAATATATAGTTTCAGCAGAAGAATCTTCAATGACTAAACTGTGCCTAAAAATAATAGTTTCAGACACTATTTCAGTCACATTCCGGAAACAATACGCTTCAGAATCAGCATCGGGCCGCCCGAATTCGGTAAAACCCGGTAAAAGAAGCGCCGATACTGATCCTGAAGCTCATTGTTTCGGGAGCGTGGCTGAAATGGTGTCTGAAACTATTAGTTTCAGGCACGGTGTAGTCACAGAAGATTCTTCCACTGAAACTATATATTTCAGAAACGTTTTGAGACACTCTGAATCATCGCAATTTCCAGTGTGATGGTCCTGTGATTGATTTGAACGCGCTCGCTCCGGCCGCAGCACCATTCTTTCCTCCCGTCATGCCTAGCAGCCCGCTCACACACTTGCGAAGAACGGGAGGTGCCGGCGGTGCTTCCATGTTGGGTTGGGACATCTCGGCCGGCCACGTGCCCTCGTACTTGTTTGGACATCCACATTAGAAAGGCGGATCACGGGCCGACAGGGTGGTGGTGATGGGTCTGGTTCCGGGGTCCTGATGGGAGGTTTGGGGTAGTTGATGCAGGACCCTTGCCCGGACCCATAAGAAACCGACTCCGCATGCGGCATCGTGCAGCCGCATGCGGCTTTGCGCATCCTCTCTAATAATATTACAGCCCATCAAGCAGGCCATTGACCATTCGATTCTTCACCTCTGCTACTGACTACCAAGTATACAACCCAACGGTTTCTTTCAATTTAAAACACGGCTTCCTTTGCTCTACCGTTCACGGCTCCACATCCTCCGACGCGGTCCCATATTGATCAGCCCCAAGCTTCTCACGCTTCCGCCCAGGCTGCCCATTGTGGTGCAGCTCCTTCGACGACATTCCCGTGCCCGGCTGGCCGGAGCTCGCCGATACGTCTTTGGACGTCGCACCAGGGAGCGGGTCATACGGTCCGTTTGTCTGACCCGCAAGGTCATTCCCGGTCGCCTTTGCATCTTTATCAACAACTGTGTCGAGTGTTACGGACACTCGCTGCGGCTGCTGACCTACAATCCAAGGTCAAATGCTCAGGTTCCCGTGCAACGGGCTGCAAAGTGCGGATACGCACCCGTAGGCCGCCCGTCTATGATACCTTGGTCGATGGTGTCCGTCGCGTTCTTGTAATTTTGGATGCCAGACATGGTGAAGATGTGGGATATGGATTCGTTTTAGAGGTGTGCCTCCGCGGAAGACTCACTTTTATGACGGCGAACCTGGGAAAGGTGACATCAAAATGAGATCATTGGGTTTGGAGTGAAAGATAACGAGAGGGGGGGTTACGCCTAAAATGCCGTCACCAGTGGCTACTTGGATGACGTAGTTTATCTTGCCGGCTCCAATGGCGGCTAATTTTGCAACTTGAGCTGTATGAGTGGCAGTCATGAGAGAATGAAAACCGCTGCAGTAAAAGAAAGGAGCACTGGGGGCGGGCCGGGGGAGAAGACATGAAATTTGGATGGAGGGACTGAATAGCACAGAAGCTCCAAACCACCAAATCAAAGATTCCAGGTGCGATTCGTGGTTGTCATTGGCCACACAAAACGGTTTGATCGTCGCACTGCCGTCGTCTGAGTATCCCCATTGTTCTTCCAGTCCGCCCACTTGGCCATCGAGGCCAGACGGCCTCCAGATTGAACAATCATCAAGTGGGAAAACAGCGTAGAAGCAGGCCAGGATGATATTGCCTCTATTAATGTATTCGGCGGTTTGGCTCTCTGCGCGGCGATTACGAAGTTCGACAACTTGAACAACTATATCCCACCGGCTAATCGGCCACCTTAAGGGTTTTGTGCACATAAATCATGAATAGACGGAGCCCTCCGATGTTGTGGGGCTCTAGAATGTAGGCTAGCATCCTATGAGTGAAATGAGGCCCGGGGTTCTGGATTTGATGAAGTGATGATGGCTTGGTGAATATTTTGCGACGGCAAGTCCAAAAGCGGCCAAAACTAGGCAGCCGGCCGGCCGTGGGAACTTACCATGCATTCGCCATTTTCCGTTCGCTCTGCTTTCGTCACGCAACTGCAAGTGTATAAACTGATTCTGGGGATACACTGGGCCTCTAGGATACCTCAAACTATTCGTTGCTCGACTTGAGCACGCGGTTAATCAGAAATTTACGCCTGGATAAGCGTAGTGGGTCGTCAATGTCGCGGTGTGCCAGATATTCCTCCATCGCAGCGCATTCATTGACGTTAGACAAGGCTTCCCAGGGGACATCCCCGTCCGTCAACACCACCTGGAACTCCAGATTGCGGCGAGACTCCCATCGGTGCCCATTGAAAGACACAATTCCAGTTTCTTCCTCCGCCAAATCTTCTTCATCGTCGGTGTCATCTTGCATCGGCCGACAGTGGCCCATCGCGCTGGGAATGGGATCCTCGTTCAACACCTGCTCATCGAAATCGGAATCCTCGTCTGAAGATGCTGGAGTGGGGTCGGGAAGTGTGTTGGGTACTGGTATGTCAATGTCAGTATTCTCTTCGGATTCCGAAGATTCTGGACTGAATTCTTCTTCCTCAACGCTTTCCAATACCATCCCTCGACCTCGCCCACTGCCCCGAGGTCCGCGCCCGCCAGCTCGTCGACCACGGGCCCTACCCCGTCCACGTCCACGGGCCCTTGCAGCTGCTTTCTCTCCCGCCTTCGCCACCTTCTCCGCCACCTTTGCTGCCTTCTCCGCTGCCTTTACCGCCTTCGCTGCCTCCTTCGCCACCGTCTTGGCTGCCTGCTCCGCCTTCTTGGCAGCCGCCTTCTTGTCCTTCTCCTCCTCGCGAATTGCCTTTCTGATATCGGGGAAGTACTCCTTCTTCAGCTCGGAATGAAGCTCCCCCATCTGTTTTCTGTGTAGGTCATCCAGCAATGCCGACATAATCTCCTCGCTGGTCATTAATCGTGCTTTCCCGGTCGTGTACGTCCGCTTTCGTTTAGTATTCTTGGCATGCAGCTGCTGACAAATGTTGGCGTTCTCCCGCTGCATCAGTGCCATCTGTGCATGGTTTCGCTCGAGCTCGACCCCTGCTACCTTGAGAAGGTTGCGAAGCTCTTCGTTCTCGGCTTCCACCCCTTTCTTGGATGCCGTCTTACGAAGGGGTGACGGCATAGCGATAGTATAGGCCGCTCGCAACGCCTCGCATGCCAAAGGGGTGATGGAGTTAGGGGGAGTAGAAGGACGGGACTGGCTCCCCGACGAAGAGTTTTCTGCAGAGGGATGGCTGATAGTTGAACCAAGAGATGTGTTAGATCCAGTAGATTGAATAGAAGATTGTGTTGATGTCGTACTCGATGGAGCAGAAGACGAAATAGCTGAGGTACCAGACAATCCCGAACTCGAAAGAGGAACAAGTATCGAGGGCAGCCGCGGAGCGACCGGCATTGACGCCTGGGTGGTATAGTTCTGTGCAGGTTCAAACTCTTCGTCCTGGATGGTGCTCTCGTCGAGAGGCCAGATACCGCATTTGCGGAAGGCAGAAAGAATTGTCGTTTTTTGGAACGCCAGGTCCCGTGCGCCAGCATAGTTCGCAAGAAGATTATATTTATTGATGAAAACATTCATTGCAAGTTGCTACATGATTTCGGTTACGACTACCCACGGAATGCTTCTAAGCTCAACTCGCCTGGGAAACCCTGAGCTCAGTGTCTACCTGTGCAAAGCTTACGAAGCGATAAGTGCAGTGGCTGTTGTGTCCATCCAATATGAGAAGGCGGTAGTCGCCGGGGTCATCCAAGCGCTCGGCGGAAGCGGGTGCAAAGTTCTTCTCAAGCCACAACGCCCCGAGCTCCTGGTCTGTCCAACCGTTTGGAGATATCGAGAGACTATGGAACACATCAGCTGAAGATGAAAAAACCAAAGAGTGAAATCAAGAGTTTACCTGGCGTTGCAAGGAGTGTCCTCGCTCCATCGCAAGTCCCGGCGCTGGCCCTGGAATACCACAGATAGATGGAGAGCACTGCCGTCGGCGGAGATGGCCTCGATGATGGTAACCAACTCGCGGTTTCCGCTTTCGATTTTACGCACGACCTTTTGATCCCGGTCAACAAGCACACGAGTCTTGTCGGCGATGCCCAACTGAATGCCCTGGGTACAACGAGTCAGAATGGCCGAGGAAATGAGTGAATGGGCTGGCCTTTTCATCCATATTCCAAATATTCTTAGGCTTGATATCGTAATGTTCGATCCCAGCGAGGAGAGTGAAGTAGTCATGGACAACAGGTCGGGTCAAGGACTGAGCACGGCAAGCTTCCAGCGCCGTCGTCCATTTGACCTTGAGATCCGGGTGGCGCTTCTTGAAGCGGACTGGCCAAGTGACACCCAAGGGCGATCCGAAAATCTCGGCCGCGTAGTCACCAATCGTGGTGAGGCTCAGCGGCAGGCCGCGTTTGGCGAGGCTCTGGTCGGCGTCAGATAATTGAAATGAGTGGAGATATGATATTCGGACCTTGATCCACTCCACCAAAACGTCCTCCTGCACATTGGTAAGTCAACGTTCGTGGGCATGAGCATCCACACGGGTCAACGCTCCGTTCATGCGATCCTGAACGGTGGTACGGGAGACTTTGTAGAATATGACGACCTTGCGTTGGGACATCAGGCGCGCCCCCGCGGCTGCGATAGCGAGTTGGAGGCGCCTTTCGGTAGGGAGGTCGTCAAGGTCCTCGTCATCGGCGAGGTAGTCGTCGGGCGCGCGTGGGACTTCCACATGCTCAATAGGTGTATCGGGGGTGCCCAAGTGAGTTTGCGCACAAGGAGGCATCGAAAGTTGTGAACAGACAGATAGGAACCAGAAGTAGAGACACTGCAGGAAGGTGAGTCTGTGTCCCAGTTATATGCAAAGGCGGAGCGCCAAACGAGCCATTGAACAGCAGGGTATGACGGAAAACATCATATTGATAAGGAAAATGACATGCAGGAATAGCTGAAATGATAAGGATGACCGTTTGCGAGATCGCCAAAATTGCCTAATTGCCTGAGATGACAGACATGTGGACCCCGACGAAATGAAGTGCGGATCCCAGGTGAGTTGGAATCAGCATCGAGGAGGTAATAATAACGTACGATGACCACCAATTCCACCGCTGAGGCTCTCCGCTTCCCTAAAAAAGCTGAATATATCGGCGGGGTTAAAATGGCTGTTCTTTACAGCGACCTGCAGTGACGAGAGAATAAAATCGCTAAAATCATATCAATGCGATCCAGAGAATGCTTTAACTGTGTTTCTCACCCGTACGAAGTTTGGCAGTCATCGCGCCATAATGAGGGCCGATACGCTGGCAGTGAGGACACGGCCTTTGATAGTAATTTCGGGGCTCAAGCGAGGATTGTCGTCCGAATTGCGACATAGGGAGGCGGAACTAGATGGCTAGGGGACCGTCGGGACGAAGCCAGATGTTCACAGAACAGAATGAGCCCCAGATGTCGTTGAGCGACGAAGTGGTCGTAAAGATACACAGGATTGCTGCCAAGCGATGCTATGTCCAAAATAAGAAAACCCGTGTTCGGCATCCCCCCCGATCGGCAAATCGCGCACAGCATCACGTCAACTTCATCAACTCGCTTGAAATTTCGACATGAGGGGCGCAACTACATATCCTCTAACGTACAGACCGACTTGAAGGTAAAAATCAGTGCAATCGTGCTCTAGGAGCCAAGTGGCCGGTTGCCTCGTCTGGCCGGCTTCCCGGTAGGCAATAGAAGTTAATTCACAGAATATATTCTTAGACGAAGCCCTGCGAATTTCGAAGCGGATCCTTTTCAACCGTGGAAAGAAAGGAGGTACAGAATTTTAACAAGGTATTTATAATTACCTCGCACCATTTGCATAGATCGCAAAGCCCGCACCAGTCAGGAGGGCAGATGGAAGGAGTACGCGCGTCGAAAACCGGAGGAAAATCGCCGTAATCGTCGCCCGCGAACTCGCGACCATCGTCTTGGTGTCGTTAGTCCTCGGGAAGTCGACCGTCGGCACATCTTTGCCCAAGAAATCGCACAACGGCGCCCATCCCTTTTTAACCTCGTACTCGAGCAGCCGTTCCGGCGGCAGCTCTCAGACCCGCTTGTAGTGCGCCGTGAAGCGCGCCTTCCCGCACTCTTTGGTCACCACGGTTCCCGAGAGGACAGCGAGAATCAGGCGCCCAGGTTCACCACTCTCCCGAGCGCCGAGGGATCAAGAAACGCAGAGAGGCGAAAGAGCGGGTTCCGCACAATGGCGCCGATGGACCTGTCGAAGGACACCCACCACCTGTCCTGGTCGCGATTGGTCAATATCACCTGTGAGTCTGTGTACGCCGCGACCAGGTCTTCCGCGAACAGCACAGAGGGCGCGTCGGTGACAGCCTGGGTAAATTTTAGTTAAAATGTTAGAAACCCGTCGCATGGCGCTCGACGTACCTGGCAATGGCCCAACAGCTGGCCCCATTCCTCCCTCCCACATGGCTTCCCGCGCCCAAAGAACCGCGCGTTTATGGCCTGCGTCCACATATCCGCCTCGGGCGGGTTCGCAAACACGGAGTGCATGTGGTGCACGTCAGCGTAACCCAGCATCTCCAATGCTGCGACCATTACTGGGACATTCCGTGGGCAGATAAAGATGTCTGTCGGGCATTCAGGATGTAGTTCAAGATAAGATCGGAACGCGAGGTGAACGAAGATTTGACATCTAGCGCTGAACCAATAATCATTGGAGCCATGGCAGCCAAGGCCCAGAATGTTACGCTGCAATCGATCCTGCTCTCAACCAGGAGGGGACGAGATGAGCAAGTCGTTCCCAGCGCTCCCGTGCTCGACAACAATGCGTCTGCGCGCACATCCCGTAGATCGGCCTCCATCTCCAGCGAGCCCGCCCGTCGCTGGAAAACGCAGATGATTCACCGCGCATACACCCCGCGCTGTGCAGTGCCCCCCGCCCCACGCCGCCCGGCTCGCTACTCGACGCCCGCCCGCATCAAACGGTGGCGCTGCATCGGGTCCCCCCGCCCGCGCACTCTGTTACAGACGAAGGACGCCCTCTGTGACAGAGGTACCCGCCGCGCTCACCGCGTGCATGGCCCCGCGCGCACAGCTCGCAAGGACACACCCTGTGCCCATACCCGCCCAGGCTCGCTGCCCGACGCCCGCTTCATCCCCCTCCGCGTCAGCGTCGCGGCCCTCATCCGCGCAGCATAAGCGCACCGCGGCCACACACATCCCCGTGCGAAGATGCGAACTCCACCGCCGAAAAAGACGCTAGAGAAGGAGGAAAAGAAGGAAGGCGGGGAAGAAGGCACGAGGGCGGGAGAGAAGAAGAAGAGAAAAACCGGGAAGCAGGGACACAGAAAGGTGGAAAATGACGGAGCATTATGTATCGCCGCCGGTGCCTCGATACACCCGCAGCAGGAAACCGATATATCCCCAGCACGCAGCGCAGCGCATACACCCGCAGCGTATGAGCACGCAGTACTACGACGTCAGCGGACGCATCTACCCGCGCGCATCGACGCGCACGTCGAGATGCACAAGCAAGACGCCGGCACTCGGCCGCGTGTCCGCAGCCGCCCACCGTCCGTATCGACATCGCGTACCCCATGCATACCACGCCCCACGCGAAGCGCGCGCCCCAGGCCGAGCATGCCACCGCCGAGGCAGGCGCGCACGTGCAGGGACACAGAATGAAGGAGATACGAAGGCGAGGACAGAAAGGAAGGAGAAAGGCACGATCATCGGCGCGCGGCGGCCGACAGTGTCGTCCACACTGGGCATAACTGACGTGGCACGGGCACGGGGAGGCAAGGGGGTGTCGGCATTAAAATTTCGGATATAGGGGGGGGGGGGGGGGGTCCCGAGGAGGGCTGAAAAAAACTTTTATCATGTAGTATGAGGGAGTTCCTAAACTGCAATATATACCTCCTGGAGCACCACAGGATGCCAGGAGGATTAATTCTGGGTCTCAGAAGTCAAATATGGTGTGGGTATCCCGATTTGGACAGCGGATCATGCTTACACACCATCAATTGGCGCGAACAATGTGTCCCGGTTTCCTCTAAGGGTGAGCAGGAGCTAAAAACATGCTCACAATATGTATGGGAGTATATGGGTGAACAGATTCATATACCATTTAACATCTGTGTGAGTGGGTCAGAGATGTGGTCAAAGTCAAAGCGGCACTCCGGAGACCCTCAGTCAATGTTGAAATTGAATGGTTGGAGCTCCAAAAATATAATTTACTCATATAGGGGGTGGTATGAATGTAATGTATACCTCAAAGGTCTTTTTAGTCACAGTTGAGTCCACAGAGATGGGCCGCAACATCTTTGGTTTGGATTTGGATGCTGTCAATGTGGTGGCTGTGAGCCCGCACATGACTCGGAAGCGCGGCCCACCGCTAGGGGTGGGAACCTCCTTCCTTATATGGGGGGGTGGGGGGGGGGGGGGGGGGGGGTCTGGCCGAGGGTCGAAAAAAACTTTTCGACCCTATATCCGTTTTTCGAATCCCGACACCCCCTTGCGGGGAGGTAGGAATTGACAAGAAAGGAGAAGCAGGATAGGGAAGGGAAGGGAAGTGAGGGGCTTAGATGGAAAGAAAAGAAAGGCAGCGGAGGCGCGCGGTAGGGGCTGGGGTCGGCGGCGGTGGCGGCGGGGTACGAGGGCAGAAGGCGGCTGGACATTGTGCTTGGACGGGGCCGACGCCGTGCGGGCGCGCGAGAACAGCGAAGGCATCCTCCGCACATAGTCGAGTTGTTCTTCGTCGCCTCCCCAGGAGTGTTCTACCTTGCTGCTGCTAGTCGTCATTGAGCTGGAGATATCGTGCTCCTAGTCGTTCGTCCTAGCGGATAGTATTAGCTGGCCCCGACGAAGGCAGGCTTACACGGCTATCCCGGGAGACATCAAAATCTGATAGGATTGGATCTCCGTTGGAATCCAACAGGTTTTGCTTGTTATTTGAAGGGAAAATGTTTAGCTACCATCCGACATGCAAATTGGTGGAAAAGTTTGACTTGCTGATCAGATTTGGGTGATCCGACCACCGGGTCACTTTTTACCTCTGAAAATCCATTGGATGTTGCACATGATTCGCATCAGCGCATCAGTTCAGCCGCCCCTTTGATTGACGCCGCGCCTGTGTCCCGCACACATCCCCGAGGTGCTGCCATCCCGATGCTTGCCCTCATGCTGGTCCTCTTTGTTCTCTGCATATTACTCCTTGCACCTGAACTTGCCAACTGCCCCTCTGTTCCCCTTGATATGCCGTCGCAATTGGTTGACTTGAACTCATGATGTCTGCTTTGATCTTTTCCCTATTGAACTATCCTAACTGGTTTCAGTATTCTCTAAATTCCAGAACAACACATATCTATGTCTTATTTGCCCTAACAGCAAGGCCATTAATCTGTCCCGGGCCGTCGCACACGAAGATACCGCAGCACATGTCGACCGTGTCCGCCGCGCCAATTTCAAGCTCACTACATGTGGGGTTAGACCTAGGTAGGTAGGTAAGTACCCCATTTTTTTTTCTGCACTGCTAAGTAGCATATATTCATGCTTTAAGTACCTTGATTCACTTTTTAACTTAACAATTTAACAATTTAACTGCACTTTGCCAGTCGTTGGAAATGAGGTGTCTGCGCTATGTTATCCCTGAATACTTCTTTTTCATTAGTGTCGTTCAAAGTTGCTCCTACTTTCCTCCTACTCGCACTCCTACTCTCTTTTCTACTTGCCTTCCTGCACCAAGTAGGAGCATGAGTAGGAGCACAAGTAGGAGGAAAGTAGGAGGCCAAGAGGCTCATTTTTGCGAAAAAAAGGGCTCCTACTTGCTCTCCTACTTGCATTTTGGCAGTGTTTTGGAGTAGGAGAGTCTTCCTACTTGCTCCCTACTTGAAAAATACAGGGGGGGTGGTTTCAAAGTTGCTCCTTTTTGGTTTCCTACTCAGTCCAGTTTTCCCTTTGTTTTTGACATTTTGGCTGTAAAATGGCAAGTAGGAGACAAGTAGGAGCACAAGTAGGAGTACAAGTAGGAGCAACTTTGAACAACACTATTGTCTCTGTGCTCTAGTGGTTAACCAGTCAACCCTGTCCTCTCCTGCCGATGGTTCGAGTCTCCTCTTATGCAAACTTTTGCTGAAATTCACTGCTATTTACCGCATCAAATTCAGCGAAAGTAGCCATAGAAATTTGAAGAACCGGCCGATGGGCCAGTATTTGGAATCCAGCGGGTTGTAGCTCGGACGAAATCCAATGGCATCCCATTGGATTCCTACGGTCATCAAACCTGTCAGAATTCGATGACAGCTGGGATAACCATGTAGGCAACGACGGCGGCGACCTATTTATTCGATTGATTGACGAGTACTTGAGCACAGCGCTGGTAGACCGATATAACACCAGCGCCAACGGTATGCACAAATAAAGCAGGCAGAGTATCTGCCACCGCTCGGAGTTAGCGGGACCGAGTAGGCGTCAGACATGCTGTATAGCGGCGATGATCGGCATGCATTATTCAGGTGCCATTTTAGTTTGGGTTTGAGCTCCCATGTACGTCGGTCGCTGTGAACGTTTCAGAATTATTGCACCAGAGCTCAGAGCATGGGGTGTCAAGCCTCGAGCTTCAAGACACGAGGAGAATTGAGGCGCGGGACGAGTGGAATTGCGGCAGGAGCATCAAATCTAGATGGAGCCACAGAAAGCCACAGAACTTCTATCCGACATCCAGAAGAAGGCTTGCACAGAGAGCGCCCCGAGTCGAACGGGGGTGTCCGCAAGCGTAGCATTACGATAACATCATAGAGGCGGATGCGGGCCTCCCGCTACCTGGCTTCATCCCCCCTCCCGAGTCCCCCGCTATTCTGGATAGTTCGTGCCGGATAATTCGGGATCAAGATTACTTCTGAGCCAAACTTCAACGTAATAAATTCCATCGATACTCTCCACCCAATATTCGATGCCGCCTTCCCGACCACATGTACCGCGACGAGGAAAAAAGCACCAGTTCACTACCATGACCATTCCCCGAGTGGAGCGGGGACTTTCGCTTAGATTTCCTGCGTTACGTCGTCACGCATGGAATGCGGATGCGGACCCCCCGCTCCCCGGTCTTCATTCCGCCCTTAATTCCTCGCTCCGCCGCACGGAGGATAATCCGTGCCGCTGTCTGCTAAATCGTGATTCTCATTCAAGTCTGGTATTTGAAACATCAACGCAAATAAATTCGAATGAATCTTCAACCAAGACTTTCGATACCTGCTTACATCCATCACATATCACTCGACGAGGAAAAAGGCATGAGCTTTATCCTACTGAGTCGAACGGGTGTGATCCAATGAAGGAACTGAGTAAACCAAAGCAAAAACAAGTAAAGAAGCCGGAAAGCATACATAGGATTCAGATGAAAAGGAAATCCTAACCGACTCTAACACGCCGCTCCAAGTCCTCGATCAACCCGTTCATAGCGGACCAGGGGGTCGTGCATGTTTCATGGCGCTGGTGGAAGGGAAGAGGACGATGCTGAGCGCCGGGTGTTGTATCCACTTTTATCCGCTAAATTAGCGCCGAGCGAGTCACCCGAGAACGAAAGGCACCATCAAACCGAAGACGCCCACTGTTGGGAGCCCGATGATTTGGGATAACTCCATTTTGCGGAACGGGATTGCTGATCGGAGGAGTTATATTGGATTGTCACCCCAGGGGTCGTCGCTTTGAACTTCTGAAGAGAAGTAGAAGATGTACAGTGAAGTCCACCTTTCTCTCCGGAAAGTTTGATCGAACTATTGAGAGCGGGACGGGCACAAGAGTCGTTATTTAGACCAAGGAAATAAACGAGGTGGCTGAGATCGAGTGGGAGGCGTCGGACTCGAAGAAGCCATGCATGCTTCAATGACTGTATCAACCGGCTAACACCCGACTTGATCTTGTTTAGATTTACGAGCCTCCAATTCGGCACCGATCCCAGCGGGGTCCAGCCACTGCCCCTCTGTTAAAGATCTGAGTTCAGTGATGTGGACCTTCAAATAACATCGCAAAGTTATTCAATGAAAAGTCAACACCCAATGCGAAATTTAAGATTACCTGAGGCTCAAAGGATATTCCTCTCACATTCACGATTCTACTCTACAGTGCTACTTGTTCGAGTTTCCTTTGGCACACTCATTACCTAGTATCAAACCTTCCCAAAACATGATGTATCTCCAACTCCCAGGAATTCTCACATTACATTACATAAATCAAGTATGTATTGTATAATGGACCCACTGCAAGACTATAGACTCCTGACGGTGGATTAGGTGAAGGGAGCTTGAAGATGCTGCTGCGTTGGCTTATTAAAATTTCGCAAGCAAAAACAAAACAAAAAAGCTCAACACATACCAGAGATGTCTGAATGTCAAGGTGTATCATCAATTGGGATTGCCGATTCATGTGGTCCCGGAAGAATTTGATACTGCTTCTCCCGCAGGAGTTTGAACAGCTCTTCGACCCGCTGCTGCCCATCAGAGTAATTTGCATGTCCATATTCTTCCCTGGCTGTAGTGAGGAAGTCTTGGGCCTCTGTAGATCTGTGTTGGGTAATGCACAGGTTTCCCAACTGCATCAACGCATTTCCCTGCCCTAGACTGCTCCCACCCTCCATGTACACATCAAGAGCAGACTGGAGAGCTTGCTCAGCTTCCTCGAGTCGATTGAGCCTTGTGTAGAGCGCCCCTAATGCCTGTAGGTCATTGGCCTGGCCGAGCTTGCTCTTGCTATTGACCTCTGTGTGGAGATCAAGAGCAGACTGTAGAGCTCGCTCAGCTTCCTCGATTCGATTGAGCCTGGTGTATAGCTCTCCTAAACTTTGATGGTTGTTGGCCTGGCCGAACTTGTTATTGACCTCTATATGGAGATCAAGAGCAGACTGTAGAGCTTGCTCAGCTCCCTTGAGTCGATTGAGCCTGGTATAGAGCACTCCTAAGCTGTGAAGGTCGGTGGCCTGGCCGCGCTTGTCATTAACCTCTGTGTGGAGATCAAGAGCAGATTTTAGAGCCCGTTCAGCTTCCTCGAGTCAATTGAGCCAGGTGTAGAGCTCTCCTAAGCACTGAAGGTCATTGGCCTGACCAAGCTTGGCATTAACCTCTGTGTGGAGATCAAGAGCAGACTGTAGAACTCGCCCAGCTTCCTCAAGTCGATCAAGCCTGGTGTAGAGCTCTCCTAACCTGTGACGGTCATTGGCCTGGCCGTGCTTGTGATTGACCTCTGTATCAAGATCAAGAGCAGATTGTAGAACTTGCTCAGCTTCCTCAAGTCGATTGAGCCTTGTGTAGAGCAGTCCTAATGTGTGTAGGTCAATGGCCTGACCGAGCTTGTTATTGGCCTCTGTGTGGAGATTGAGTGCAGCTTTCAGCTTTTTTTCAGCATTGGGAAGTTGACCAATGTAACGATAAATCTGGCCTTGTTTATAGTAACAGCTGCCTTCCAGGCTCCTCAGGCCGTGTGCATGCGCAACAGCAGCTGTCTTTGAAAGGAGTCTTGTGTCATAGACATACAAATATTGACATACATCAGAAAAGTCAAGGACCTTGTGCACAACACGGGGGACATCAGCATATTTAGCGAGACAAACATCCAGCAGTGCAGTGATGTTCCCAATTTCTAAGTGTATATCCTCACGCACCACACTGGATGTAGTTGACAGATCATCAGTTGGAATCAGATCAAAATACAGCTCAGCCATTTGAGTGAACAGGCTTGTTGAGAGAGTTGTTCCCAGGTCAGGATGGTCTTGCGTGTACTGCTGCACAGGTGACAGTACTCGAAGGAAGCTGTTGAGTGCATATGCAAGTGAACACTGTTTCAACACTCTGATTGCTGATCGTGTTCCTCCAAAATGGTTCCTGAATGATGTCTCAAGTTCTGGTATCCGTGACTCTGGCAGACCTTGGGGTAACATGCACAGAATCCTAAAAAAGTCAAGTGCACTTGGACATGCACCAAGGCGGAGGCCTCGTAATGACAGCTCAATGGAGAGCTCAAGATATTTGAGTCGGTGCGCAGATCCATCAGATTTGACAAGTTTTGTTGACTCTGTTTCCCAGCTTGCCCAAAGTGCCTCTGCCGATTCACTTCCAGCAAGCTGGGAAAGCAGTGTGACAGCGAGCGGAATGCAATCAACTGCATTGATCAGGAGGAGTGAGAAGCCATCATGGCCGTGGCTGATGGTGTCCCAAGTTTCGAGAGCAGCAGTAACTGTCAAAGGCTGTATGGGTGGAAGAATTGGTGCTGTCCATTTGATGCCTCGAGGGCGGTCTGAGTCACGGCTTGTGATGATGAGTGTGAGGTGGGGGACAGCTATCTTTGCCAGGAGCAATTCAACATGGTCCTTGTCAGAGTTCCAAGGAGTTTCAAAATTATCGAGACAGAGCAAACACTTTAAGGTCATAGACTGTGCAAACGACACAAGAATATCTGAGGATGATCTAGAGCCGCTAGAATCTGCAGATAAACCGAAGAGCTTGAGAAGGTCTAGAGCAAGACTGTCAGCAGTAAGGACAGCCTCACAAGATAGGAAGAAGCGTCGGTTGAGGAAGTATTTTTCCACCTCTGGATGGTGAATTGAGGTCAAAGCAATGGATGTCTTCCCAATTCCTCCTGAGCCCACGATAGCAACACAAGCTGGTGTATGATTGAGGACAAGGTCAACAACATGATCAACCTCCACTGAACGCCCGTAGAAGATTGAAGGGGAAGGCGGAAGGAAAGAGGCCGAACTATAATATGGAATCAGCTGTACTGTTGAAATCTGAATAAGAGGGGCCCACGTAGAATTGAGGTTAGCAATCAGAGTGGCCTGAGGATTGGAGTCAGACACCATGATATATATGGCACCAGCAGAGGACATACATGAGGGCTAGCAGCATTCCGCAAGTCGCGAATCGTCTTGAACAGATCAATTTGAAGTTTGGCCTAAAATGAATCCGCCACACTGAATGAGGAACTGCAAAGATTGGCATGTATTGTAGCGTACGTGAAAAATGCTTAGCGCTGAGTCAACTTCATTACCACACTGTGTTGCAGCGGCTTTGAGTTTAGAGTGCTTATACAGAAGGCGAGCCCGGTCCAGGCAGCGTTTGGAGTTGTGCTTGCCGTCATTCATGGTTGTGATGACTTTCAAAAGGCAGCTGTGTGACTCTGTTTGTCCACAAACAAGCCCATTAATGCATGAAGTATGTACCTCTCGAAATCCTTGAAGGCCGTTTTGATCATATCAGGCAGTTCCTCATCTGTTATACCCTCGCCGACACACTGCAAGCGAAAATCATCGACGACCGTCTGGATCTTCTGGATTTTAGACCCGAGGTTCTTCCAGGCAGACTTGCAGGCCTCGACCTCCCAGAACCAAGTTAGGTACAGTTTATATCTCATGTGTCTGACCACGGACATCAATGATTTTCAATACTTCCGTGAGTACCGTCGAGATAGCGCCTAGATACGGAACCTGCTGCGATGCAGATCCTGCGACACTCAAGGCGACGGCCACCAAATGGACCGCACCCTTCGTAGTGTCAATGAGCGTCTCTTTCAGTTGGGCAGCTGTACAAGGGAAGCATCAGCAGTGTCGCACAATACTGGTGTCAAGTTCATACATCTGGGAGTCTCTGCGCCAGAATTCGGCATTGGAGGGATCGGTACGGTGTATGGGGGCAAGGGACGGGGGATGTAGCTGGCACCGGTGGTCGGTGGCAAAGTGTCCCCGAGCACATACACATGTTTGCATAACCCGGTGGCAGACATGGGGACGAGATGGGATCTTGTGGGAATCAGATAAAAATCGGAGATCGGTATCAACCAAGCAAGGGAAATTTGACATATCGAACCTCTGCGGAGTCTGTGCTTCCAGTGAGAAGGCCCTTGAGTTGGATTGAATGCCAGGGAAGAGAAATGAATGAAACGAAGCAAGTATGAGGAAATTTGAACTAGGCCGAAATGACACACACAAACATCTACTTGGGGGTCTCCGACGTCACCGAGTCACCAACTTGAGCTCGTTATTCGCGTCCGTGCGGGTCCTGCGGGATGGACGAGATATGGTCGTTACATTCATTTCAGAGGCCGCACATTCGGCACCCTGTGCCGCCTTTGAAACAATAGCGGCACATCTGATGTAGCACCTTTGCCAGCGACCTATGATTTTATTGATAATCAATCAATGCCGTGGTACGGCACAAACCGGGACACGGCCAAGTGCAGAGGACCCGCATGAATCTGAGTAAAAATAGAGAGAAGTTGGGAGGCGAAGGGGATGATAGTCGGGGATTAGAGATGGAGTTTTGGGCCGCAGTACAGGCCGAGTGGAACCAGGATGAATAGACGCCATAAAGACAATTTTATTAACAACACTTGTACGGAAAAACACTGTAAAGTAAATACTCTCGGTAAATACATGCCGTGTCCCTTCCCGCCAAACCCTCCGATCCACCGTATACCTCCAGAGGAACGCGCCGCGCGCGCATACACCCGATACCCCGCCGTAGCCGTCGCAGGGATATCTTGCCGCAGGTGCAGCCAGGGGAGACTTGGTCGCCTCCGGCTCGCAAGCGCGCTCGCGGAATAGCAGAAAGAAGAAGAAAAAGGAACGTGCTTCGGCAGCGGCGTGCCTCGGCGCGGCGCAGCGCATCGAAACATCCACAGCCGCATGAGTACCGCGGTGACGCCGCAGAGGGCAAGAGCCCTGAGCGCATCTACGGCTCGCCGCGATACACAGACGCCACTGTCGCAGGCCAGCGAGCACGCACACAGCGCCGTCCGCCTACCTACCCGCACGCTGTGCACTCCACCCAAAGCGCCCCCGCGCCGGTTCAGAACGACGTCGACGCAGACACACGAGCACGCACGCACGCATCTGAAGCGCCCACAATCACGAGCAGAAAAGACGGAGGCGGAGACAAAGAAGGAAAGAATGAAGAGAAGGGAGGGAAACAAGGAGGAAGGTGGAAGGCGGAAGGCGGAAGGCGCGCGAGCAAAAAAGGCGGAAAAAAAGGCACGAGGCGGGAAGAGGAGGGGGGGAAGAGCGCGCCGAGGAGGAATGAGAGAAAGGAGACCAAAGCCGGAGCACTCTGCATCAGCGCCAGCGAGCCTCCTGCATCAAGGTCCACGGCGGTGCGTAGCCGCATCCACCCGACAATACGCAAGGTCATTGCCGCCACCGCACGACATATAAAACCGACACCCGTACACTCGTCCGCGGGCAGCACCGCACGCCGCGCACTCCACATCGACGCTGCGCACTCCACATGAAGCGCCCACGACGTGGACAGGACGCATCTACCGCACTATGAGCACGGCAGACGCAGGGGCGACCACACGACGCATCGGTTACGGCACCCTCGCCTGCGCATGAGCAGGGCACGAGGACGAGGACAAGCAGCCTCGTCTGCGCAAGGCTGATTAAGCGCCCAGCATAGACGCCCAGGTGGGATTGGCGCTGGAGAGGAGAAAGACGGGGGAGGGGCAAGGCGGGAGAGGGATGGGAGGGGGAGATGGAAGAGGGTGGGAAGGAGAGGAGGAGAGGAGGGAGGGAGGGAGGGAAGCAGGAGGCGTAGACATAAGGAAAGAAAGAGAGTGCCGCAGCCACCCAAAAAAGAGAAATGGTTAACCAACGCATGGAAAGAAAGAAGGTGCACTCACTCGCCTCCTCCGCCTTCTACCGCTCATACCATGCCCAGCTCAAAAGGCTCCGCACCTCCCGCCCCCCCGCCATCTTCACAGCCCGCGACAGTCCCCACCCAAGCCACATCCTCAGTCCCTGCGCCCCCGCAAAGCCATGCCTCCTCCGCCCACCGCTGCTCCTCGCGCGTGTAGGCGCCTTCGGCGCTCGCGGCGAGGAAGGCGTGCACGAGGCGCGCGACGGCGGCGCGGCACACGTCGAGCGCGAGCGCGCTGAAGACGAACGGAGTGGCGGCGCCCGTGCGCTCGAGCTCGGCGCACTCGGGTGCGATGAGGTGCGCGGCGTCGGGGAGCCCCAGCAGATGCGGACCGTCCATTACCTGGTCTCATTCTCACTAACTTGCGCCCTCGATTATGCGCGACGCAGCATGCTCCCTTCAGAATACGACACTCGCTGTGCGTACAGTACTGCCCGAGATGAATTACTCTCGCCGCCGCGGTTCATCTTAGTAATTCGAACCTCTCCCAAAAAATAATGGCGGTGCTTCGGATTTATGACCAGGGAAGTTCCATTCCAAACTTCCAGATTAACCTACCGAAGGCGGATACGGACCCCTCCGCTACCTGTTCGTCAGCCCTCCCTCCACTCCCCGATACTTGGCGTAAATCTCCAGCGAAGCTGCTCGTTCTGACATGGAACTCCGATCCTCCTAATGCTTATAAAGATACATGGCCACCGCGACGCTTCAAACGTCATAAAACGCTCACCTCGCCGAAAGCAGAATGTGTCCTTTCCAACGCAACAGTCCCGCCACCGCCGTTTGGCATTCCAGTCAAGTCACTCAGACCAGAACGAGGAACCAAAAATAGGGCCGATATTCTGATCTGTCAATAACCAGGCCCCGTGTCGAACGTGGGGCTCCGCTTCGCTTTCTTTCGGATACACAATGAACGTGGATGCAGATGCGGACCGTCCGCTACCTGGTCTCTTCCTGTTAAATTCGGGCCTCCCTCATACCTGGCACTCTCAGCGGTCGACAAACCAACCGATTACCTCCTTTGATCAGTGCATCCGACGCTGCGGACTCCCATACACCCTCCACCCATGGATCCCCGGAACTAAAAGGGGTCTAATACCTGGACAAAACACCGTACGAGTCACGTAATGATTGGCCAAGCCCTGAATTGAAGGGGCTTATCCGGTTAACTTTTATCCCTGCCGCGTAGAGAACGCGGATGTGGGCCCTCCGCTACCTGGTCTTGCGTTCTGACTGTGGTCCTCAGATATACTCCGTTCTCCTTCCTGCTTGAACGAACCGGGAGCCCGATGGTTCCATTAATGATCTTCGTGTTCTGGCACGCCTGCGTCTGGTTGATCTTGATGTACGCGCACATGACGGAGCCGACGTCCGCTTTTCCGGCTTCGGCGGAGGGCCAAAAGGAGACCTGGGCTGCGCCAGTCCGTGTTCATTTCCTTATTTCAATTTTATTTATGGGCAGAGAGGAAGGGTGGGGGTTGGTAGGATGAGGGGAGGGGGAAGCGTGAGAGGGAAGGTAAAACACACCTCATGCGTGGTGCGGTCATCGATGTCGGATCTGCGCGGAGGAGGAGCCGCCGCGGATGTGTTCTTGTTCGTTTGCGATGCTACAAAGTGCGATTTCGAACCCCGGGGCCAGCGGAGGCGGACAGGTACGCATCAAGGCAAGACCGAAGAAGGGCAGTAGATGCGCGGTCAAGTTCAGCGTCGAACTTGGCTGGCACTTAGAATGTCCTCCGCCCCTCGAATAACGCCACCTTCAACGACGTCCTACGAACAAAGAACAAATAAAGGAGATAAGGATGAACGAGAATGAAAGGGAATAAAATGCAATGGAGAGAAATAAAATGAAGTAGAGTTCAACGGCACGCACTAGTGTTTAACGGTAGCGATCACTCCAACACCCTGGTACCTGACGATGGTTGCGGCAGTTGAGGCGCCGGCGAGGAAGGGATCGCCGCCGAAGCTTTCCCAGTCGCGTCCAGCTGGAGCATGACGGCGTTCAACTCCCCGCGTCCGAATACATATGTGAAAAGTGAATTTTTTTGAACTCTGGGTGCTATATCTGTGAAGATTCGCATATTGTGTATTGTGGGTACGCAATAGGGGATAAAATCGGGCGTGATACACAGTGCATAGTTGCTGATTATATGGTATAGCGATATGGTGCAGAAGCTTGACGGGGTTCGACTCCCGCGTCCGAACTCCGGCGATCTTAAAGAAATATTTACTCTTGCTTTCTGGCATCACTGGCATACAAACTTAGAGAGCTCATCTCTACTGCCTGGAGTATTAAGCTCCTGGGCCAGCGGAGTCGCGGCAGCAAGAGAAAGTATTGCCCCAGTAAGCGGAAATCAAACGAACTCAGAGGTCTAGATATGCCGCTTCAGATTACTCAAGCACAGTAGGATGCGTGGGTCTGCGAGATTTGCTTCAGCACAGTGGCTTCGCCCAGAAGGCTGAATTGCAGGTTGAATCGAACCGACTGAAATTCAGGCTATACTCACATCTTTTGCCCGCAGTTTTCAGCCGAAATCACGTCAACTTCGGCATCTGCCTGCAACTTCAAGTTCTGGTTACATATTTCAGGAATCTGAGGATGAATCCGCATCATCCCAGTTGCCGTCATCTCACTGCTCCGCCTCGATGTTTGCGATGAGATTGACAATAAATGCCCTCTCAAGACAAGGGGCTTCGAAGATAAGAAAGTTCCTTATGGGGTAGGAGCGGGAGGGGTCTCTCTGGCCTACGAGAAAAAAAATCTATACCAAATTTGAAAGTTGCCCATGCTGCCCCAAAACGTGCAAAAAAACGGAGGAAATCTCGGCTACAAATTGTCGTGAGTAGGCTCAAATAAATTGTCAGGAGGTCCTGAACATGTCCCAAAAACACTTGCAGAGATATTACCAGCTATATCTGCTCGAAATCTGCCCTTTCATACGTCTCAGCAAAGTGCGGCTCGGACGGGTTGAATGATGCCATCAAACCATCACGTGGGGTCGTGAGATCATAGTCAACCAAATTCGGAGAGGGTGGAATGGCAAGCGTAATTGTGCATTTCAGTTTATTACTTCCCATTCAATAGGTCCAAATAATTTCTGGAGGTCCCTCATTATCCTGTGGCCCAAAAGGCCAAAGATGATGGCACGTGTTGCTTACATATGCTGCTTACGTAGGGGGGTACCTCGAAGCTCTGAAAAAAAAATGGAAGGTATGTTGAGGAATTCACATTTCTGTACCCCCTTGTCTCAAGAGCATCCACAGCTTCTTTTCATTCAGTACAGGTGGGCATGGAGGCAGAGGAGGAGGTATGGCCTTATCGCGACGCGAGAATGATAACGCGTCCTAAGTTGGGACGCGCCAAGATCACGTGCTGTAGTTTTGAACTCCGCTGTCGTGTTGCCGGTCTGATTTCACCGATCTCGCCAGCTCGGTCAAAGTTGTTTTCAGGCCCTTGCGTGTCATCCAAGTCGAAATCAAGCGCAAAATCAGGTTTTAAATATGTACTGTGTAACACCCTAATGAGCCGATGGGAAATTGCCGTAAGTCCGACGCCACCGCCTCGAAGCTGCCACGCGTCAGTCAGCGCACCTTGACTCCGACCGATGATGTGCAGTATCCCAGCAGACCCCGACATCTCTGGAATCGGAGTGCGCGTCGCCATCTATGCGCAGAATCTACTCAGCTTTATCCCTCCCATCTGGGCTCTTTGGGACGGCGAGGTATCTGCCTACGAACTCGAGTCTATCGAGAAACAGTCGACCACAATCCTCATCACAGCTTTCACTATCTTGATCTCGGCAATGGTGGAGGTTCGAACGGTGAGGTTGACCAACTACCATGCGAGCATCGTGCTAAGCCTGAGTTGGATGAACAACACGAATACATTCATCTACTTCCTCCTTTATGTTCAGCACAAAAGCCAGGCTGGGCCCGGGCAGGTTAAACCGGACTTGAAGTCGTGGATCAACCACACTCGGGCGAACATCTCGGTACAATCCACCTTTGCGCCCCTCAGGATCTTGCGGTCAGAGGCTGCAAGCATTGGTAAGGGAAACAGACAAATCTCTACTATCGCTGATACTTGATGACTAGTCAATGACGCTGAAGATCTTGAAAGTCAGAGCAATTTCACATCTCAGTTTGCGCCAGGGACTAATACGAATTCCAGGAAAACAAGACCAAGATGCCGAGTCTCAGCGGCAGCTGGTTGACCACGGATTTGACGGTAAGTCTCGCGCCCTTCAGCATTCAAATAATTACAGGGATCGCCAGCCCCATCTCAGGCATTCATCAAGGCTATCACCAAACGGATCGTGCTGTTACTGGGCTCCCTCCACCTTTCTCTCATGGCTGCCCTCGGGATCTGGCTATGGAGTGATCCACGTGCATTCGGATTCACCGACGCAAACTCCTGTACCATCGATTCCGCATCGACGATGATTTTGGGCAATCCTGTGCAGCTTGGCTCTCGTGGACTGCGCGCGTGGTCGATTGCCATCTATTCCCTCTTCCTCGCGCCCGGACTCAATCTCATTCTTCCGATGGGTCTGTTTCTGGGGCTGATCATCCTTGGCCATAACTGGCGCCGGAGGCCGAATCCCCCGCCTCCTTCCAGCGTAGGCCATCCTCGCCGCAAATCCGAGGATGGTCCAAAGACGGTCGTGTCCCTAGCAATCAATTTGCTCCATCGTTTTCAGCTCGAATGGACCGCATGGTACACCCGGCTGCGCGGCTCTCCCGGCATTCTCGCCATTTTCGCGGGGCTTGGGATCCTGTTCACGATAAATCTGGTATTCGTGGTCGATATCGAACTCATCCTGCGACAAAACCGAGTCCTCCAGGGTACCGCAGAGTCGGCATGGACATTCGGTCAAATCCTCGCGATGCTTTTACTGGTTCTTCCACTTCGTGACCTGTTGGAGACTTTCCTGGCACGACAGGAGGAGCAACGTAGAAACGAGCATACTGCATCTTTGTCGAACGCCATCACGGAGGAGGTGACGATGAAAACAATCCTAGATTTGATCAAAACGGGTGCGAATGTCAATGTCACAGTTGAGGGTATGGATTAATACTTATACGGAACGGGTACACTCAATGTTTAAGCTAGATGTCAAGTTCGCAACCGCGCTACAGCTTTCAGCGTCCAAGTCGGACACAGAATCAGCCACCGTGCTATTGGTGTCAAATGCAGACCCCAATCTCCGGGGTAAGATTGTCTTGTTAAGTTTCGTGAGATGATTTGAGCATTGTCCGTACAGGTGAGAATAATGTGACGGCACTTCAAGTCGCATCATATCCCGGTAGTCAGGACGTCATCAAGTTACTTCTTCAACACAAAGCAGACCCGAATTTACTGAGTGAGAGAATATCTGGATTTGGAAAATATGTCTCAATCGCACTCCAAGGTAGCGAGTATGGCACACCACTCCAAGCAGCGTCGTACGGTGGCCATGTGGAAATCGTCAAGCTGCTTCTTGAACGGAGAGCAGACCCGAATATCCAGGGCGAGAAAATCCTTCGATTGCGAGGACCTTGCACTGACATAATACTTGAAGGCGGAAAGTATGGGACAGCACTTGCCGCAGCACGAGAGTTGGTCCCACCGAGATGGGACATTATTGCCATGCTTCTTGAAAAGGGCGCGAGTCTGGACACCCCCGGTGAGACTGTGTGGCGCTGTAATGTCGAGTCAGTTCATAGATTTTATTTCAGGGGACATACTCCAGGGTGCATCCAGTTCTGGGGAGATCGAGGTTGTCATGATCCTTCTTGCTAAGGGAATATACCCGGATATCGAGGGTGATGATGTTCAAGTCACCAAATCACCACTGAAATGACATCGGAAGGCGGGGAATACGGGACCGCGCTCCAAGCAGCGTCGCATAGTGGCCAGCGGGAAATTGTCAGGGTCCTTCTTGAAAAGGGAGCTAACCCGAATATCTCGGGTAAGGATAGTTTCAATTGGGAGGACGCGGCGCTAACTTTATTCTCGCAGGCGGAAAATACGGGACGGCGCTTCATGCAGGGTCGTATAGTGGCCAGTGGGAAATCCTCAGACTCCTTCTTGAAAAGGGAGCTGACCCGAATATCCAGGGTAAGGATATTTTCGGTTGGGGGGATGTGGCGCTAACTTGTTTCTCGTAGGCGGTCAAGACGGGACGGTGCTTCAAGAAGCGTCCTATCGTGGCAAGCTGGAAATAGTCGGGCTCCTTCTTGAAAAGGGAGCCGACCCGAATATCCAGGGTAAGGATATTTCCTTTTGGGCGGACCCGGTGCTAACTTGATTCTCGCAGGCAAAAAATACGGGACGGCGCTTCAAGCAGCGTCGGATAGTGGCAGGCTGGAAATAGTCAGGCTCCTTCTTGAAAAGGGAGCCGACCCGAATATCCTGGGTAAGAATATTTCCGATTGAAAGGACACGACGCTAACTTGATTCTTGCAGGCGGAATGTACGGGACGGCGCTTCATGCAGGGTCGTATAATGGCGAGCTGGAAATAGTCAGGCTACTTCTTGAAAACGGAGCAGATCCGAATATCCCAGGTAAGGATATTTCCGATTGGGAGGACGCGGCACTAATTTAATTCTCGCAGGCGGAAAATACGGGACGGCGCTTCAAGCGGCGTCGGATAGTGGCGAGCTGAAAATAGTCAGGCTCCTTCTCGAAAAGGGAGCAGATCCGAATATCCAAGGTAAGATACTTCCTATTGGGAGGACGCGGCGCTGACTTGATTCTCCCAGGCGGAAACTACGGGACGGCACTTCAAGCAGGATCGGATAGTGGCGAGCTGGAAATAGTCAGGCTCCTTCTTGAAAAGGGAGCCGATCCGAATATCCAGGGTAAGCATATTTCCTATTGGGAGAACGCGGCGCCAACTTGATTCTCGCAGGTGAAAAATCCGGGACGGCGCTTCGTGCAGCGTCGGATCGTGGCAAGCTGGAAATAGTCAGGCTACTTCTTGAAAAGGGAGCCGACCCGAATATCCAGGGTAAGGATATTTCCGATTGGGAGGAGACGGCGCTAACTTGATTCTCGCAGGCGGCGAATACGGGACGGCGCTTCAAACAGCGTCGGATAGTGGCAGGCTGGAAATAGTCAGGCTCCTTCTTGAAAAGGGGGCCGATCCGAATATCCGGGGCAAGAATATTTCCGATTGAGAGAACGCGGCGCTAACTTGATTCTTGCAGGAGTCCGATAAAAGTAACTTATTTCCGAACTTGTTAACTTCGTTTGCCCCTTCGGCTTACAGAGAAAAATAGTCAATAAACAGACTTTGCGCGATCTGGGTTTCTTTTTGGCCTGCGCCGAACTCGAAGCCTCTTCCTCTCCCAGAGAGTAGAATACTGTAGAGGAAATGGGCCAGAAGCGCCATACAAAATCAAAATATTGGCTCTCTCAATTACTCAGCGACATGTACATTTATTCTAACCCTTATCGTTCCGCAGGGATTCGGACCAGAATGAATCAGGGTTATATACGAGGAGGCCAAGTGCAGCCGGACCCACATCAATCTGAGCAAAATTAAAGAGAAATTTGGAGGCGAAGGGAACGATAGGCGGGGATTAGAGACGCAGTTGTGCACCGCAGTGGAGGCCCAGTGGAATCAGGACGAAAAGACGCCATGAAAACAATTTTATTAACAACACTCTACGGAAAACATCGTAAATAGTCCCCGTTAATACATACCGCGTTCTGTCCTGCGAGCCTATCCGCGGCATACCCCCAGGGGAACGCGCCACGCGGGCATACACCCGATCTCCCGCCGCAGGCGCAGGCGCGGGATATCTTACTGCAGGGGCGGCCAGGGAAACTTGCTCGCCTCCGGCTCGCAAGCGCGCTCACGGAGAGGGCGAAGTGGAAAAGACGGAAAGAGTAGACGCAGGCAGGAGGGGTAAAGGAAGCAGAAAGCAGAGCAGGAAGAAAAGGAATGCCTCAGGAAAAGAAAGTCGGAGTCGAATCGAAAAAACCACGAAAAAGAAAACGAGACTCGTCCGCGCGCAGGCCGCATCCACATTCCAAGTAGAGCCGCCATACGACAAGCCCGCGGCACCACGCGTGCATCGTCATCATCATCATCTACACCACACCGCCATTCGCGCCTGCGGGTCATCGTCCCCGGGCTCCGCACGTGCTGCCACTGCTCCTCTGTTCCTCGACACCAACGTCCTGATACTCGACAAGCCTACCGCGCGCGCGCCGCTCATCGGCATCGGTATCGAACACAACACAGCGCCACTCGCGGCGGACATCCTCCGCCCACACCGTCATCTAGCCAATGGCCATCCCGCCGACATTTGCCCGCGCGTTAGCATTCCCACCCGCACCACTGGCCGCGACACATCCAAGTGGCGCCACCCCCCATGGCCATCTGCACCGCGGTGACGACGCAGAGGGCAAGAGCCTGCGGCGCACATACCCGCAGCCGCATGCGACACCGCCGCAGGCAGGCACGCGAGCACGCACGCAGCGCCGTCCGCCCACCCGCATGCCGCGCACTCGCACCCGCGCCGGCGCCAGAACGACGTCGACGCAGACACACGAGCACGCACGCATCTGAAGCGCTTACAATCACGAGGAGAAAAGAGAGAGGCGGGGACCAAGAAGGAAAGAATGAAGAGAAAAGAGGGAGACGAGGAAGGCGGAAGGCACGTGCGCAAAAGAGACAGCGACCGGGGCACTCTGGATTGGCGCCAGTGAGCCTCCTGCATTGAGGTCCACGGCGTGGTGCATAGCCACATCGACCCGACAATACGCAAGGTCAGCGCCACCACACGACGTATAAAACCGACACCCGTACACTCGTCCGCGGGCGGCACCGCACGCCGCGCACTCCACATAGAGTATATGTAGGGTAACCCGGATCCGCTGGTGACTCCGCTGGTGACCGGTCGGTGACCCACCAGGAGGTCACCAGCCACAGTACACAAAATACAGGGGGGACCCGGTTTTAGCGGATCCGCCTATCTCCGAAGGCGCAGGAGCTCGATTTAGTAAACCCGATCGCGATCAGGTGGCCGCACCGCCCTTTTCTTACCATCGCCGCCAACATTGTCTCCACCGCGTGCGCCTGGCGCGCCTCCCTCGCCTCCCTCTGACTTCGTCCGAGCTGCTCAATAACTCACTGGCTACCTCTCTGCCCTTTCTCCTCTACATGGCTCTCTAATCCCGCGTAAAAACATATTTGCGCTGGCTAAATTACGAGCTTCATAATACTTGTAACGTCGCGCACCGGCCTCACGACCTCGGAGCGCTCTAATTGCTATTCTACTCCATCTAAATCTGCTGTCAACTGCCTGAGACAAGTGACCTTCGACCCAAACACGTTCAGTCGAACGGTATTATCTTTCGAGCCACCATGGTACGGATACAGACGATAATGTGTCCCGCTTCTAATAAAAGTGTGGCCCATCACAGCCATCATCCCTGCACACAAAGGGACTGCATATTATTTCTTACAATGGGCCGCCAACTCCCCTCGCATCCAAGAATCGCCGTTTTCACGCAAACTCGGTGGCAACACCAAACAGAATCATCCCCCCTCTCCCCGAATCACCATATCGTTTCAACGCCATGAACCAAGTGGTAGAATGCGAATCCCCGCTCTCTCCAACGCCCCCTCCTCCCACCGACCCTGCCTTGAAGCCGCTACAAGATGCCGCGCTCAAAACATCCTACGACGCGCTAGAGGCAAAGTCTCAGCTGCTGCGCCAAAGCTTCGTCGCACAGAACCAAGAAGGCAAACGAACGGGTGGCACCTATGACCGCCACCTCAGGGCCTACGTGTCGTGGTGGACAGACGATCAAGCTAGGCTTATCCTTGCAGATCCTTCACTCCAGGCCATTCCCGCGCTTCCAATTACCGTCGCAAAAGTTACATTATTTCTTCATTACGAAATGACACGGCCTCAGGTGAGCATTGTAGTCGTCGTCGTACACGTCCTGTTACTAACTTTATACTTGCGCAGAAGCGGAAGCTTGGCGATGGCACCCAATCGACATCGACCTGCGGCATTGAGCATGCGAAGCAGGTGATCTCGGCTCTGGAACACCATCGCTTCAACAACCAGCATCTATACCGGGACCACCCTGAGGCTCAAGTCAGCCTCCGAACAGACTCCCGCATCAAAACTCTCGAGTCGGCGTTTGCTCATAACGAGCCGGAACGAACGAAGAAGGCACATACCCTGAAGGCGGCAGGAACCAGAGCTGGTACGTTGCTTCCTTCTATCAATCGCTCTCATGTTAATTACTTGCCTCAGATACTTACGACGATTCACAACTCAGCAAAATGGCGATCTCGGGAATGCTAGACTCCAAGGGACCAATGACCATCTGGCGTGCAATGCGTGATCGGGCGATGCTGCTCACCTCATCGTCGTTGGCATTCCGCGGTGATAGCTCTCGGAGCCTTCTATGGTCGGACATGTATTGCTACGATGTCCCGATGAATGCCAAAGGCCGTGGACAGAAACTACGGGTACGTCAGAGCTCTCACGACCAGCCGCGCTTCGATGACATATTTTTTAAGGCACTCACGTTGATTGCGGATGGGTCCAAGCAGAACCAGACGGGACGCGTCGACGAGCATGGGGCATTTCGGCATCTATGTGTCGAGTTATGCCCCGTCGGAGGAATGGCATTTTTATTCTTCGCCCACTTCCATGTCAACAACGCTGCTGTCCCCGATTTCTCCATCGACTTCTCAGATCCCGAATACGGCGAGTATGGAAAACGTGATTGGTATGAACTCTTTACCTTCTCCACCTCGAAGGATTGTAAACGTGAAATGCAATATGCTAGTACGTGATCTTTGACCCCCTACTGTCTGAGTGCCCACTGATCTGTCCTCATTCTCAGCCCATCGAGAGCGCGTCAAGGGCCTTTATGAGAAGAATGACATATCTATCTCAAAGGTGACCCATGCGGGACGCGGGTATACTGCCAAAACGGCGCGCGAACATGGTGCGAATGCCACTGACGTCAAAGCTCTCGGAGGATGGAGCGATTCAGGCTCATACCGTGCCTGCTACGACCGCGCTCTTCCTGTCCCCGCTCTGCTGGCGGCCGCAATGTTCGATGGAGAGCATCCCGAGTCACATTTCCTTGCCAGGGACGCCCTCGGTAAGTAACAACTTTTGAATGTAAACTTATTCTAACGCTTCGCCAGAACCTCCTGCCGAAGTTCTTAACACCATCTTCCCTTGGATCGAGAAAGAGCTCGACGAATTGGCGGAGAGAGAGCTTGCGAACCGCCGAAGTCGAGACATTGCTCTCCGTCACTTTCTCGGCCTTCTGATTTGGTTCCGCACCATCTTGGTCCAGGACGCCGCTGTGCTCTATGCACGCCATCCTGCAGCTCAGATCTTCCAATATCCACCTTTCAATTCGACGCCGTTTCGCGAGTTTGCACTGAGATCTACCGCCATTATTGCCAAGGCCGAGAAGGATGTCGCAATGGCGCTCGAAAAACTCCCGGAACACATCGCTAGTACATTTACGGCGACGATGGCACGTCTCGCGATCGACCAGCAACTGGAGCGGGATTCGAGTAAGCTGCATCAGGAGGAAATGAAGGCCCAGCTCGCGCTTCTACAGGGACTCGTTGAGGACGGCGGCAGGGCGGGTGGATCAAAAAGGCGCAAAGTTAGTCATTCAGGTGCGATTTTTACCCTTGATTCGATGGCTTCAAGGTACTGATTCGATTGTAGTAATACCGCCTCCGACAGCCGAGCTCAGCCCCCCCATGACGATTCCAAGAGAAACTGTCTATCCAAGTGACGCGCCGACCGCTTCGAAGACGAATTCTTCGGCTTCTCCATCTCCACTGGCAGATATCGTGAACACCCCCGTTGTACCGAGCGCAACAGCCAGCCCGACTCCAGCCGCGGGACAACCTCAATTTATGCCAGCCCAATTGGCGGCCATCCAGTACATCCGAGGCCCGCTCCCCCTCCCCAAGCCCGTGCCCGTAGCTGTGCCCGTAGCTTCGCCCGCCCTCAATTCCTCCCTATCGCGTGCTGCGCCACCTGCACAGACACTGGCTGCAAATGGTGCCACCCTCGTACTGTCCGACATGCAGCTTTCCGTGTGGAATGAGCTGGCTAGCAAGTACGGTGATAAACGTTTGCGGCGCCATCAATGGGAATGGATCGATAAATCCAGCCGCTATCTCCCGTACTACGAGCACCAGACACCTTCAAAGATCAGCGATATTTGGGTGGAATGGGTTGACGGCCTGAATGGCTATCTTTCGACCCGCGAGTTGGAAGAGGGATGGGGGACTGCATGGCGTCGGAACATCAAGAAGATCCAGACCGAGCGCTGCCGTCGCAGCAAGGTCATCGATCTCATAACACGGCTTGCTGCGAAGCGCAATTGGAGTCTAGACCTTGCTCTAAATTTTATTCGTGAGCGCTGCGAGTTGGCCCGGGAATCAAATGGCAAGCTTCGATTCCCGACCGTTCGTGCCTTCTGCGACTTCCTTCAAAAGACGCGTCCCGCGGGAGAGATGAGTGGCGTAGACATGATAATTTTCGAGTCTAATTCTTACACGCGGTGAATTGTACAATAATTAATAGATCTATTCAAAAAATCTTCCTACAAAGTACCGACAGCAAGCAGCGACGCTGGTCCAAGAACTACGCGGGCAAGAGCCAAACATGGCAGAGGGCGAGGTGACTGCTGCCTCTCGCTCTCGCTCACTGCGGCCCTTGCCTGGGGAGCTGCACGAGAGGGGGTAGGCGTATCTTCTCCCACTTCCGCCTCCGCCGCTGATGTACGAGAGCGAGCCAACGTGGAAGCGCTTCGTGTTCACGCCGAGCTGCTCACGTACTGCGAAGCGCTGCTGAGGGTCGCGGAGCACTTGACGGACGCGCTCGTGGCACCATGGTACTCTTCGACACACTTGCAGCGGCGCTGGATGGTGTGGCCTGTGCTTATGGTCAGCAAAGACTCATCGGGAAACAAGGAGGAAGAGAAAAAACCTAACGCGACGGCGTGTATCCCACATCCACCGGCACCCTATGCCCCAAACCATAATCCCCCCCTTGCCCAATACCCATCTCGTGCATGCACGCTTGGAACGCTGCCACTGCAGCTCAGCTCCTCCTCGGGACACCGCCATCTCCCCGTGCCGGCGCTTCCCAGTGCACCTCCGCAATCCCCAGCCTGCGCCTGCACGATGGGCCGATGTGTCTGTAGGCCGCTGTCAGTAAACCAAGATGAGGGGAGGAGGCAGGGACGCACGAAAGGAGCAGGGCCTGGGCCGGAGGCCTGGAGCAGCAGCTGCAAGACTTGCAGCTTTTAGCGCTCGCATTAGCGCCCGCGCCAGGCTCAGGTGCGGCATTGCGAGGAATCGTCCATCCGTGGGTTTTTGAATGCGCTGAACCCCGAGATGAGCAGCACGACGTGGCGCACGCGGGGCGGCGCACAGATGCGGCGGTCCCACACGACGAGGGCCTGCCGCTGCAGCTGGCCGACCGCGCGTCCACGATTGCGTCGCTGGCGTGGTGCTGTGGTACCTGTTCACGCGCGTGAAGCGGGCACAGTAGAGTCGTTAGTTCAGGGAACTCCGAAGGTATTTGGGCCCGGCACTTACATTTGTTTGGGAAAGTAGCCTTCCGCTCGCGGCAGCGATGACTTGGACAAAGCTGTATCCGAGAACAGGCATTCGGAAGGCTAGTCGGGCCCTGCCCGAGTCGTGGACCCATTAGTTTGGGGAAATATGCAAAGATCTGGCTGGGAAATTTATATCTAATAAAAGAAATCGTCAGTCGGTGGAGATTTTGGGCCGAACATTTGCAGCGGGAGAAGGGTAAGTCTGTGGGATATAGACATTGGCGGAGGCGGTAGCGACGCACCTCGTTTAAAAAACAAATGCTTCCGCATCCTTGCGTCCTCAAGTTGTGGCTCGCCGAGTCAGCTGAAGTCGAGTGCCCGCGAAGTACGTGACGAGCGACGCACAGATGTTGAGGGACTGAAGAGGAACCAAATAGACTCCTCCCGCACGCATTGCTTGGCATAGCAGCGCGCTGGTGAGGGCGATTGGAGAGAGAGTGAGCTGGCAGTGTTACTGATTTGTTACCATCGCTCACGTGTGTGTATGCTCACGCGTCGAAAACTAATGGACTCCCGCCAGTTTTCGACGCGCTACAGGACCAGGCATCCCAGAAGCCAAGGACGCGTTTAAAACACGTGTGAAGGCGTCAGAAACATCATGGTGTCCAATTTGAAGAATACATTTACATCTTTGAAGTTTGAGATTGAAATGGTATAATTGAGAGCAGACTCCAGACGAGGTACATAACCGATCCGGGAGAAATAGAATACAGTAATCAAGCGGAAGGAGACACCGGATGCTCCTTCTCCCAATCGCTGAGAAACTTAGCCAAGGAATCGGATCCCGAAATGTCCTCTATCGCGTCTATCATCCTTGCTACCTCCTCGGATTTGTGTGCGCCGTCATAATGAATGCTCAAAATCCGATTCATATTGATCGCTTGAGCCATAGAGGTGGTCGCAATGCCGAGTACTTCTTCAATTGCGGCTCTACGTATAGTTATTCCGTTCTAAAAAAATTATGAACAAATGCTGTAAAGAAAGCGAAATACGCTTACAGACTGAGCGAGACCAACCGGCCACTGGGTCTTGTAGTATTTGGCACAGAATGTCGCAGCAAACTTCCAATATTTTACCCGATCCGAATTGTTGAGACGGCGGTTATGATTTGCGTTGAAAATATCGAAACCGGGGGAAGTTTTGGCCTTCTCGGTGAGCCAGGCAAGTTCCTGTGGTGTAAGAGGAGTAGGCCGCTTCTTCTTGACAATTGTTGAAGCGCTGGAGTCTTTAGGCTCGCCACTAGCCTTTGCCCAAACCAAAAGCTCCGCGGCATGGTCGGTAAGGGACTCCGAACGCGGGCGCTTGGCAGAAACCGCCCTGCCCTAAAATGCGAACGTCAGTTGGAAATGACAGACTAATGTCAACATACTTGAATATGAGCAACAGTTAGTTTGAGTGTTCCGCTCTGTGGAATGTCCAGAAGCATCGGGCTCGGTGCACTGTCATTCTCGATGTCTCTCTGCGCCTGGAATTGTTGCAAAGAACATTGTATATTCCCGATTTTGGGGATCTTGGGTTCCGATCCTCGCAGGTCCTTAGATGTGTCGTTTCAGCTTAGGTAAATCGGCCAATGCAAGTGGATAAAAATACCTTTAAAGGCTGAAATAGATGCCTGTAAGGCGTCAACGATTTCCAGGGAACTCGCCTGCCATTCACATCCCCCGGAGTCATCCGGGTTGATGACGGAAACAGCGACACGTTGGGATACCCTCTCGCTCAGGAGCGGCCGAATATCTTCAACTAACAGTACAATTGAACGCCGCTCAGCTGTCGCAGCCTCTGGAACTGGAAAGAGAAGAGAAAGATAAATCAGATGATATCAAAATGTGAACTAGTGCGGAAACCTGAACGTACGGGGATCAGTCGCAAAGGAGCTTTGAGCACCACTCAAGCGCTGCAGCTGTTCTTCACCCTCGTCTTGAGATAAAGTCAAAATAAAATTTAGGTTAGATCGTACACACACGTACGATGAATGGGGCTAAGCCTCGGGTCCAATGATTCTGTGATGTGCGCAAGAGATGAATTTGGAGGCGGGATGGAAATATTTAAAGGTGGTGTGGCCGGATGTTCCAAAATATCGGTGGTGGTAAATTCCCCGTTGATGAGAGCGTCCTTGAGGTCATTCTTATTGGTCTTTTGAGCGTTGAACTTTTTCATAGAGGCGGGCCATTTGTCTGGCTGACGCTGCACAAGAGATACCAACACATCACGCTTTAGTCGAAGGCTGGACGAATCAAAAACCGAGTCGAAGTGTATAAAGGTGCGGAAAGACTCACAAATCAGCGGTTGTATATCTCCGTTCAGCCATCCCAGAATGATTTCCAGGCAGTGTGCGACGAAGAAAATCCCTCAAGGCATTTAAGGCAGATCACAGGTTCAGGAGTTTCAGGGAATGAAGAGAATGAATAGCCTTCGGACGGGAAATCACCATTTCCTTCATTCCGTACCTATTTTGGTCGATCCGCGCGGACTGAAGGACCCACGATCGGGGAGTCTTCGATCGGGATGTCAGATTGTTCGTTCCATTCAATCGAGCATGTACAGGAAAGGTAATAGGCCCAAAGAGGCAACGAAATGAGCGGGGTCACCAGCGGATTGTTTTGGCGGGGTCACACGTGACCGTCACAAGTCACCTCAGGCCACCGGAAAGGTAACCGAACTTTCTATACATAATATTCTGGCCCACTGCAGCGACTGAATTTGATTTTTTTCCAACCATGTCCATAAATAATATCAGAGTCCAGACAGAAAATCAAGGGGATTTGATTCATGCAAGCTAAGACGATTTAATGAAACGCGATCAGAACTGCCTGTGTCGCAGGGATTTCAATTCCGACAGCAACTGTGCCTGTCTCTGGGGTAAGAGTCCCCCTCGCACGTGCGTCACTTGTTTCATATGTTTGGCCGCCCCATGTTAAACCAGAAACATCATCCGCGTGGCTATCAAAGCAGAAGTTAACAGTCATAGGCAGAAAATGTATTGATACGATACGCACCCAATCACCAGGCGTTTTACGGAGAACGCGGTCGGTTCGGTGCCAGTCCCGCTGAACGACAAGTCCAGATGAGCGCTTGTTCTGTTCGTCGCCCCCTGCAGGAACGCTAGGGAATTGATAAACACGGCTCTCTTCAGTGCACCATTCTCATAAAATGCGTAGCCAGAGATGCGCGCGTCGTCGATGATCAGCTCCGTCACTTGGGTCTGCCCACTGCGACCGATTGCCTCCGCAGCGACTACCATAGCATAGTACTGAGGTTGAACATGTGGCTGTTGAGGTACCGCGAGCGTTGATCCATCTAACGTCGATCGCGTCAGCACCGCAGGCTGATCTGCATTGGAGCACAACTCGTGATGAATAAGAGCCAAAATCTACGCCGTCGGACTTGCCAGATTGTACTTGTACCCGATGCCTGCATGAAAGAACACCTTCGATATGCCTAGTTGCGACCTGAGATAGTGAAGACTCCAGCGTCAGAAAAAAATCAGTTAGTATACGTTGTTTCGCTTACGCAAAGAGACCATAATCCAGCTAATAATACTTGATAAGATCATTGTAGACGAGCAGAACAAGACACTCGCTGTCCAAAGTGCCGCTCCCGCTGTGTTTGAGACGCCGGGAGCTCCCTGTAAGATGTCCGTTAGTGTCAAGTGATGATTTCAGCGAATACAGAAAGGATGCATACATGACAGGCGTAGCTGTTAGTCTGCTCGCCTAGAACATAGTCGAGGTTGTGCTCTTGTGTTGCCTGAATGTCTGGGATGAAACTGGACAGATTTGAGCGGATCGTAGCCTTCGTCATCAGATCCTGGAGAAGACCCACTCCCTTCGCAGAATGCCCCTCTACATACTCGGCGTCAATAGGGGTAGTAGAGGTGCATTATATTAGATACGCGCGAGTAGTGGTGTTGAGAAATAGTATTGATGAAACGACCGGGTTCGGAGTCGAGTATATTATTAGCAAATATACCCTGAGGCGAAAACCCGGTGGTCGAGTGAGACGATAATGCAAACGCTCCTCCCCATAATTTTGTATCAGATACAGCGAGATTCGCCGTCCTCGTTGTTCATTGTTGCAAATGTGATCCACCTGTGGATTTGTCAGAAAGTACTGAGCGGATAGGAAAAACACGCACTCAGTAGTGTATTGTGAAACGTCGTAACTTGCCGCACGGCCTCCCTTGGCGTTGTAGAAATCAGCTTCATTTCCCAACCTTACAGCAAGAAATTCAGTGTTCGCAGAAAGGTGGTGATAGGAAAGGAAACACTTACTCAGAGGAAATCGAGGGTGATTCCCGCGTTTTGGAGATCTGGGGAATGGAATGCGTTGACAATGGCTTGAGTTACAAGGAAAGTTGTCTGCGAATACTTGAGTCAGGACAAATCAATCAGCGTTCAGCACATGCACATACCGTGAGATTCCCTCCGCCAAAATTAACACCCCAGGTTATGCCGGTGCCTGGGGACAATAAGAAGTCAAGTTTGAGATCAACTCGCATATAGCTTTACCCGGTGGTAAAAACTTGGCAGCCTGGCGCCGACTGTGGTCAACGAGTCCGTCCATGCCTGAATACAACCCACTGACCTGATAATATCCCGGCCCTGCGACAACTTCTGCCGCCCCCGGGTAAGGGAAAGTGGTGGTCGGCGGGGGAAAAACTTGCTGAACAAACTGAACGGAAGGGTTGAAGATAGTTCTGAAAGTAATTTAAATCATCCTGATTTGGCTTCTGCGGCCAAAAAAAATGTGCCTGTCTTCCGAGTTTGCACCTTTGAATTTGCTCTCAGCTGGCAGGTTATCGGGAAAGGATGTGTAAGACCTATTCTGAGAACTGGCTTAGATCCAGTCAAGGCGACTAGATTGTCGAGCGTGTTGAAAAAGAACGAGTTGCGTGAGGTGTTGCCAGCCCAGTCCAACCACTCTAGGTGTTGGCGTAAGTCAAGCCCTAAGGCCTAAGCAGCGAGGCTGAGAATAAATTGCATACCATCTTGCTCAATGGAAAGCGAAAAAAGGTTTCCCCCCACTGCAGGGGCGTCTTCGGGAACCCGAAGTGGGATAGGAACTGTGATTCCCGAGACAAGAGGCACTATGAGAGCGACCCAGAAAAGTTGAAACATCGTGTTCTCAGGGTAGAGTACGAAAGCATATCGCTTTATATGCACAGCCGGTGCCGGCAACCCAGTTAATTTCCCACGTGCAGTGAGGGAAACGGTCAGACACCTGTCTCGGTAAACCCATCCGTTCCGCTATGATCCGTGCTGTCAGTCGGAGCTGAAAATGAAGCACAGACTGAGAGATCACAGCGGAACGTCTGGGGTGCTTGGCATACTGTCTCGGTAACCCAGCCGTTCCGCTATGATCCTGTGCTGTCAGTCGGAGTTGAAAATGAAGCACAGAGATCACAGCGGATCAAGAGGTAGGCGATCTTCTAAGCGAGGGGACAGATCAACACACGTGATGCGACCCCCCCCCTCCAAATCGGGACGTCAACTGACGTCACAACAAACAACGCCACTCGCGTGTCGCGCGTTCTTCCACTTGGGACAACGACTCCCCGCTCTTACATCTTTCAATTTAGGGGTGGCTTTGCACTGCTGCATAGCACTGTCCATATACATGCAAATGACCCCCGCTCTACTGAAAGCTATGAAAGTGCTTGTCGAAGGTAATACGGCTTAATTCTGGTTCCAGCCCTTTCCTGTCCCTTCCTGGCCAGCCATCTCGTTCCATTTGATTCTTTACTTCATATTCATAATACACTTTCTGTGTGACATTATATGCCTCCAAATTCCCCGTAATATATACCTTTGGTTTGCGTAGAAAGCAATCGGCGCTCGGCGATAAGTCCAAAGGGGGACTGAATCACGTGTGTTGATCTGTCCCCTCGCTTAGAAGATCGCCTACCTCTTGCAGCGGATGCTTGGCATAGTATTACTAATAGTAACCGCGCACATCGAGTCACACATGTAACAAAATCAATGATATCACGTCCTGCCATTTAGCCATCACAGTGCCATCACCCTTCGAGGCTTCGATGCGCCAGCTGCCCGGTCCCATTCTGCCCTCCCGGTCGCCGATGGAAGATGTACACGCGAAGCGGAACGCGGAATCTCAAGTTCTCCTGCGGGAAGCGCGTGAAAAAGCGCGTAAAAAGACCGGGTACAGCTGGGAAGCGACGCGACGCGACTTGACGCGTCTCTTCGAAAAGGAGTATGGCAAGCCTCCGTACGACTGGCAGATCGACGTGTCTGAGGCCATTATTCTCGGACTCGATGCCGTTGTCATCGCCGGCACGGGCGCTGGGAAAACAATCCCCTTCATGATGCCGCTCCTCTTACATTGCGAAAAATTCGTTCTCATCATCTCGCCGCTTCAAAGTGTTGCAGGAGGATCAGGTCCGGATTTATTTCGACAATTATTCTGAAGGCTAAAATTCTCCAGGCTGCCCGCTTTGAGGCAATAGGGCTCGCCGCTGCTGCCGTAAATGGGGATACGTACACCAGACAGATGAAAGATGTATGTCGTATTTCTTCTCACCGGGTGCATTCACTTACGTCCACCAGGCTCTCGATAAACAGTCCCTCAACGCCATCCTCACATCACCGGAGATGTGCTTCACTCACCCACCCGGATTCCGCAAATGGCTCAGGTCGGAGCCAACGGCGCAGCGGCTGCTTGCTGTGATTGTGGACGAGGCCACTGCGCGTCGCAATGGGAAGGGGATTTCCGGCCGCACTACTCCATGCTGAACAGTCCCCGCACTCTATTACCTGTCGGAAGACCTGTTCTGGCTACGTCCGCGACGCTGAATCCCGAAGCGCTGCGAGATATCTGCAGTAATCTCAATGTGGACCCCGACGAGTCTTTTTACCTCAATTTAGGCAACGATCGGCCAAACATTACTCCCTCAATTGTCCTCATGAACAGCGCGAAGGATTACGATGCTCTCGACACGGTTCTCCCCCCGACCCAGCCACAATTCAATCCATCGCCGACGCACCGAAATCCCTCATCTTCACCCACGCCATCAAAAAGACTCAGATCATTTGCCGCCACCTTCGCCGACTCTACAGTGGCGACGAAATGTTCTGCACGCGGTCGTTCTGGCCCGTGATGGTATTAAATCACTTCACTTCAAATAAATTTGTACAACAAAATATGAGTGATTTCGAGTGTTTATGCACCATTTGATCCATACCTACTCTGGACCGCCGTCTCGTAATAAAATAAACAGCGGTTTTCTGAAAAATTGAGTCTGTGGATTTGAGAGATATCAAAAAATGGTATATGCTATCTCAAACTACTTGTAAATGCAACCCTATTCATATGTTGGTTGACCCAAATTGATAGGAATTTGGGCTCAGAATATCCGTTGCAAGTTGGCCAATTGCAGTGTTTTTGTGCCATTTTGAGCAAATTTCAGTGAAAATGACCAACTTGCAACAGAGATCCTGAGCCCAAATCCCTATCAATTTGGGTCAACCAACATATGGATAGGGTCGCATTTACAAGTAGTTTGAGATAGCAGATACCATTTTTTGATATCTCTCAAATTCACAGACTCGATTTTTCAGAAAACCACTGTTTATTCTATTACGGTACAGAGTAGGTATGGATCAAATGGTGCATAAACATTCGAAATCACTCATATTTGGTTGTACAATTTTATTTGAAGTGATTTGATGCCATCACGGGCCAGAACGACCGCGTGCAGAACATTTCGTCGCCACTGTATCCTCATCTCCCGCGGAGCGCTTTTGACTTTCTTCATGCCCACCGGACCGCAAAAGCGAAGCGACGCGTAATGAAGCAATTCCGAAAGGGTAAGATTAAATTTCTCGTCGCAACGGAGGCCGCAGGCATGGTAAGTCCAATAATGTAATGCCGAAGTGGGTACTGAAAAATCCCCCGAAGGAGGCAGACATTGCGGACATCGAGCTCGTCATCGAATTTGGTGTCCCGCAGTCCCCTGACGTTTGGTCTCAGCATATGGGCCGCGCCGGGAGATGTCCGGGACTTCAGGCGCGCGTGATAATGCTGGTAGAAAAATCGATGTTTTAGAGAAAAAAAACCGAAAGGGGGTGGTGGAGCGAAACCGGCGGCACCTGTAGAGGCCGAGATGGATGGTGGTAATGATTCAGAGGAAGAGGAGGAAGAGGAGGAGCGCGAGGAGGGGACGACGCGACCGAAGAAAATCAGAAAGCCCAAAAAAGTAAATCCCGACGACGGACTTGTGTGGGTCAAGAACGTCCATCCGATCCTACGCGAGTACATCTCGACGGAGGACTGCCGTCGTGATGTTGCCGACAAGTACTTTAACAACCCACCTCGTCGTCGTGAGTCCTTTTTTTGTTCATATTCAAAACACTGACTTTTTACGAAGCTCCAACGGGGCCGTGCTGCGACAACTGTGTGGCAAAAGCAAACAAAACTCGGGATGAGGATTCCAGCGACGGCGGAGCCCACGATTCACGCCCCCAAATGCCAGAGCAGCCGGATTCGGCACCTCAGAGCGCCCACTCGACGCCGTCGAAGCATGCCAACACTAACGGCAAACGTTCGATGACGAGAGCCAAGCGAGGCGATGGCCCTATGACTCGCCGCCAGGACCACCTCAAATCGGCGCGCGCAGCCTTGAGCGGATGGCGCACACGAACGTACCTTGCTAGGTATTCGACGTGCGCGTTTGACGGCGCTGACCCCGGAATGGATATTTGCGGCGCGACATGGACAGGAGATCATTGAGTTGCTGGAGAAGCTGGATCAGGCCCAGATGGAAGCAAACAAAAAGATAATGTTGCAGAACAGGGAGGCTGAAAAGAAGCAGACGCAAGCTCGCAACGAGGCCAAACAGCAGAAGAAGCAGCGCGAGAAGGCTCTCGCGAAACAGTTAGCGCAGACGGCGACGGTGGCGACTTCCGGACCGTTCGTTCCACCCGCGCGTTATCCATTAACGGCCCAAGTCCCCAACGTCAACGTAAGTTTCAATCACTCTGGCACTGAGAGAATGTTATTGATATGTGTGTAGATTGTACCCATGACGCCTGTGCGCCCGGGATATCCTCAGGGATTTTACTTGACCCCCCAGTCTGTTGCAGGGCCTTCCTCCGTGTCATCGCCGTCTGGCCCGTACCTCACCCCCGCCCATACTCTCGCGGTTTCCAACGCCAACTCCGAATTATGGGCAGTATATTCTACTCCATCGAACCAATCCATATCCGCAACTCATTACGCGACCCCTTCCTATCCGGCATCGCAATCGCATCTACCTTCTATACCCCTTGCAACCTCTGCTGAAATGCGATGAATTTCCCGAAATAATTAATCCATGGGCGCCTCTGTATTTACAGCACACAGCAGCAGCCTTCTTACTTCACTTATCCGTATCCACTTACCCCGTGTCATTAATGCGTCCTCAATTTCCCATTCCTTCGCACCACCCCGCATCAACTATATTCCAGAACGTCGTAGCATGTAAATTAATATGGTACAACTTAATCTGAATCTGCAGCGACTGAATCCCAGTCTTGGTGAGTTGCCGAGGGTTAGCCGATTGACTTGGCAGATCAACTTGCGCACCAAGCGGAGTTTAAATTTGGCTGGGTTACTTGTTCAACGTGCG